>JANHFX010026156.1:0-20458 GCA_027560015.1 Chloroceryle amazona
TTCCCTTTCCTTTTCCCTTTCCTTTTCCCTTTCCTTTTCCCTTTCCTTTTCCCTTTCCTTTTCCCTTTCCTTTTCCCTTTCCTTTTCCCCTTCCTTTCCCCTTTCCTTTTCCCTTTCCTTTTCCCTTTCCTTCTCCCTTTCCTTTTCCCTTTCCTTTTCCCTTTCCTTTCCTTTTCCTTTTCCTTTTCCTTTTCCTTTTCCTTTTCCCATTATTCCAACCCAAAGTTTCTCTAAAAAAGAAAGAAAATGACCAAGAAATTTGAACATGGATAGTACATGAACATGCACAGTGAGCAGCAATCTACAAACCAATGAATCCTTAATTCGATTTTCTACACACCACAACATTCCAAAGCCATTTGTTATGACACATCTCTAAAGAGAGACAACAGATCCTAAAACTCATCGGTCAATGTCTTTTGTCTCTCCTAAATTTGGGAATTAATTTCATAATATAAAGCTTGAAATTTGTATTGCATTTTAGTCATTGATTTCTATCATGCTGTGACTGCATTGTATAACTTTCTTTTCTTCCCTGGAAAAACTGGAAAAAAGAATGTGAAGTCCATTGCCTTGGGAGTACCAGGAGTTTTATAAATACCAGAGCAGTTTCAGATCAAATAATGGCAGTAGCAAGACTGACCACAGAACACTATAGACTAGTGTGCTATAACCTGAATATTTATTAGTGTTTTATCACGGGTACAGGCATATCCATCTACAAAAAATTACCTCTGGATAAAAGCCATGCAAGTCATTAAACAGGAAAGTAGATGCCAAATTTCATGGGACCAAGCTGGTAAATTCTGCAGTCTCACTTCTGTAATGTGACCATTTTTGCCAACTTTACAAAGCAATGGAGAGAAAAATATAGTAAGTGGTGTTTCAGAGATTGACTCAGTTGAATGAATCAAATAACATATATTATTTATTGCAGCTCTTGATATGTGAAAATGTATTGCTCAAACTGTGCTCCCTTCTCTGTTCTTCATATTCTCTTATTTCTTCAACATATTTTAGACATTTAGATGTGAATTTCAGTATCTTTTGTTTATATAGTATATTTCATCATCCCAAAGTACTTCGCAAATTTAAGAATGGTAAGTAGAAATTCTGAGCCAGATCATAGCTGGATTTTCTTACACTTGCAAGGCCAAACTTTCCCCCTGAGCATCCCTTCTCCCAGCTGCAATCCATGAAATCTTATGACTGCAGAGTATTATACACAAATGCCACCTGGTCAAAGAAGTGGCCAGAAAGAGGAAATGTCATTATATGCTGCTTTATTTGACATCAGGTGAGTGCTTCCTGCACAGAGGAGCATATAAACCATTCTCTTTTCACTATACTGGTAAAATTTTCCTTGTTAACAATCTCACAAAAAAAACCAAACAAATCATATACATGTCTGTATATGTGTGTGTATGTACATCATGTACTCTCTTCTAAGCGTCGTTAAAAATAAAAACAAACCAAAAAAAATACCCTAAAGAATTTTCCACCAAGGTCTGCTGTCAATAATGTGTAGCAGTAATACACAGTAGTTTACAAAGAGAGTCTTCATTTGTTTTTTAAGTAGTCAGGGGGATTTTAGAGAGGAGAAAAGTAATTACTTCTTACAAACTGGATAACAATGTTTTCCTTAATTTTATTTTAATATTATCTTTTATTATAACAACTTTGAAGACTTTTGCAGGTGTGAATTTTGAATTACCCACTGTCTGGAAAATATAATTTATAACTTTTTAAGATCAATCTAAACTAAAAAGAACAATACATATAAGCTTATGCTTATAGACTTTGAGGGGTTTGAGTCTTTCAGCATCAAATAAGGGAAATAATTCTTTTGGCTAAGAAGCATTTTGAGTGCTCATTAAAGGGACACCTAATAGAAATGAAAATTCAGGAGATTCTATGTGCATACAGTGTGCTATACATGTTGTTTCTACAATAGAGAATTCAGGTATTTCCTGTTGTGCATCTCATTGAACAGCATAAACAGTTATTGTAACTAAAAAACAAAACAAAAACAAACAAACAAAAAACAATGAAAAAACAGATTCCTTGTGGAAATGATCTTTGGAACTGTTGAGGGAAATATTTGTTACATTTGAGAATATGTCTTTGTGGAGCTAAAGCTTTTACATGCATGATGCTTCAGCCAGCTTTCAAGGAGGATAAACTGTCTTTCATTTCATCTGCAAAACTAATCTGAAATGGACATAGGCTCCAAAAATAAATAGGCTGCTCACGAAGAGTGCTACCACTGCCTCACTGAATTCTCCCTATTAAGAATACTGCTTTTTTTGGTGACATTCGGGGGAGAATGTCCATTTATGCCATTAGGATGTCTAAAATGCTTGTTGACATGTACAAAATACAAACTGACTAAAAACTAAACTCAATTATGAGGTTCTGTGCCACAGAATTAAAGTAATGGGAGCAATATGAATGGAAAGCATCTGACACATTTTGGGGCCAGCTGTCTGCAAATTGCCCCTTCTGTGCTAAGGTACTGTGTGGTCTCTGCTTCACTGCGTCATGCTGCAGTCATGCTACAAAGGCAAAGCTGAAAGCCAATATTCAAATAAGGCCTGAATCCGAAATACTATTTTTCTCCATTAGAGGGTGGTCCCTCCTCATCATGGTTCAATTCCACTGGCAGCAGGAGAAGACCTGCAATGCAGTCAGCTGCATCGTAGATGACACATGAATCAGGAGATGTCTGTGCCCTTCCTTCTCATGTCTTACGCTCCCTTTTGAACATAGCAATTAAGGAAAATAAGTGTTATGTGACCACAGGCCAAGTATGCATAAACATACATTCAGTACCTGTCTCCGTGCGTATATTATGTATGCACACAAACGAGGGCACCTGCACATGCATGTATTTGTATCAACAAAGCAGCTTAAAAACAGCTTACAGCTTTGCCATAGCAGCTGTAATGAAAGGAACTGAATTCACCATTGCACGATTATTCTACTGTCAATAACATCCACTTGATTTCCTCCATGCTAATGAACTGCACACATTTTTAAAAAGATTCAGCATATGTATATACATGCACACAAATAATGCATTAGAAATAAAATCTTTACATTAAGATAAAGTTGTGATTAGGAATTCGAAAGCCAGAGAATACTAAAATGCTACTTTCCAAACAAATCTTGCTGCACTCTCTTTTGTGTCTGAACAATATAAAAAGCCTTTCACAACATGATTGCATTCATTATTGTAATACCCTAATTCCATGCCTGCAACTCTATTCATTCATCATGTTTTCAAGATTATATATATGTGGAACAGGATTCTGCAATGTCTTTTTACAGCTCAAAGTTAATAATAAGAAAAAATTTACAATAGAATTTCCTACTGTACAACTTAGTATGGAATAAGCATTGCAATGAAATGTAAGAAAGAATTGCTGCTGGCATAATGAAACCACTTACACTTTGTATTTCATTAGCTTAATAGTAGTGAAATGTCTCTTTCACAGCATTGCCTATTTCAAATTGTATGTGACATAAAAAACCCACAGAAAATGTCTTTGAAGATATTTTTTGTAACAGTAAAAACCCCAGAAACCTCTTGAGTAAGGACCAAAATAGGGAAAGTTGATCCCCAAAAGAAGCTTGGACATTGAGCACCCATGAAAGCATACTGTTATAAACAGATGAAGATCAAAGTTCAGGTCAACAATGCTTCTGTTTTAATTTGACATTGCTGCATTAAAGGCACCTTGAAGTGGCAGAGGGTCTGGTCCCTCATCACAGTCTGCGCCTATGAAGGCATTTAATTCTATGAGAGTAATCTGGTAATGGAACCAGTGAAATAGTGAAATGTTTTATATTGTGCACATATTTAAACACTTCTGATCAGAGCACAGTTTTTATCTTCTTCCAGAAACAAGATTAATTCCCAAATAGATCTCTTTTCTGAATGTCAATTTTACTGTCTAGTCTACATCGTACAGCTGCAAGTCCTAAGACTATGTCCCCTATGAATGCTTACATGTGAGGATTTTTCACAAGGTTGTTAATCACTTCACCTACAAACAGAGAGGGAAATGTCAAAGGTTTTGTTTTTCTTAAAAATGCTTATTCAGAAAAGATACCAATGGAGAATAGACATTTCTTTTATCACTCTCTCTATTATTCTCCCTCATGTTAAGGCTAAAAGAGAGATTGCATATGAAATATTTTCTACAATCCTAGCAGCAAAAGTAAACATGAGACATATATTTGCCTCACTAAATCTGTAGGCTAATATTTTGAGAATTAAAGCAATCCTTTCAGGATAGTTATTCAGCTTTCAGATTTCAAAGATGAACAGCATATGGACTTGCTATCCATCAGCTCAGCCTGTGAGACTCAAACCTACAAGACTGCACTTTAGAAATGGCATTTCCTTGTAGAGAGTACGATAATTTGTGAAAAATGTAGATCTGCACAGCACGTGCTACAAAACAATTTATTCAGTAGAAGTGTAGAGCAGTGATCTTATTAGAATAAGGCCATTCTTATTCACTGAAAGACTCAGACAGCTGTTCTATGGACAAAGCTTAATATTCTTTCATTTCCCATGCAAGCCTATTTTTCAAGTCCACAACGTCCCCACTCCACTGAGTTACATTTAAAACTACCTGGAGAGCTTTTTCATGCAGAGCTTGTGTTACTCATTCCACATATGGTGTGAAGTTCACAGATGAGAAATGTGAGTGCCTAAAATAAATACTACATGAACCCTGAGATGTGTGAGGGCCCTTGGGAGTTCAGCAAATGAAATGCCTATCAGTCTCTGACACAGCAGACGCTCCCTGCAATTGGCAGCTTCATGCTTCATTATGCATGGATCAGATATATAGGTATGGCCCCAGGCAAACTCCCTGGTTTAATGGAGAGGTGCATTCTGGGGAAAGGCAAGTGTCATTTGCCTATGAGTTTGAAAGATGAAGGGAAAAGAGGAGTAGAGCTGATTAATCAAATGTATGAGGTGTTTATTTTGTACCATTTATCCTAGAGTTTCCTCACTAAGAATTATTTCCAGCACTATATGCATTGAATCTTTTATATTTTGTGGATTTGACAATGTTTAAAAATGGAATTATTCCTGTCCACCTGACTGAACAGATCCACAATAAATATCAAGCAGCTAAGTTTGCTACCTGCAGGGAAAACAAAACAAAACAAAACAAAACAAAACAAAAAACAAACCAACATTTTTGCTGCTTTTTGTAGTCATTGGAATATGCTCCATGTTTACAGCACAAGGTCAGCAGACTTACTGTAATTGTGCAGATTCTGTTCTACATCATTAAAGCATATCATGTTGCCTTAATGAATAAAAACTATTCTAGAGACTCAGCTGCTGTAGGGTGTTAGTCATGAGTATTCCCTATACAGGAAAAAATCCTACTAAACTAGTAACTCATGTATTTGTTTCACATACATGTAGTTCTAATTAAAAGAAACGGAAAATGGCAAATTTATCCAGATCCACAATTAAATGAGGTGGAAAGTAGGAGAGGAAAGGAAAAAAAGGAGAAATTCAATACTGAAAATCTGTTAAGAAAGAAAAAAAAGTCTAAAATGTTTATGGGGAAGGAAACTGTATTTCGTCATTCCTCAGAAAATTATGATCTCAAGGGACCAACTGAGAAAAAATGCTACTGAATATTGGTGTCTCTTACTGAAAACCTTTCCTTCCTCCTGCATCATTTTCATTATGAGATTTCAGTCATGGTATGTTCTGTCATTTAAGCTTTAAAATGTTATTGTAAAGCTTTTTTCTACCATGCCAATAACAATCATGTCAGATTTCCTTTGAGATCATTTATACACATACATATATGCATATATATATATATACTATATATATATACACATATCTGACTTGTATCAGTACTAGTGTGGCCAGCAGGACTAGGGAAGTGATTTTACCTCTGTACCCAGCACTGGTGAAGCTGCTCCGTGGATACCGTGGTTCAGTTTTGGGGCCCTCAATAAAAGAAGGACATTGAGTTGCTGGAGCATGTCCATGGAAGGGTGATGAAGACGGTGAAAGGTCTAGAGAACAAGTCTTATGCAGAGTAGCTGAGAGAACTGGGGTTGTTTAGCCTGGAGAAAAGGAGCCTGCGGGAAGACCTCCTCACTCTCTACAACTACCTGAAAGGAGATTGTACCAAGGCAGGAGTCAGTCTGTTTTCCCAAGTAACAAGCAAGAGGACAAGAGGAAATGGCCTCAAGTTCTACCATGTGAGGTTTAGGATGGATATTAGGAAAAATTTCTTCACCAAAAGTGCTGTAAACCACTGGACCAGGCTGCCCAGGGAAGTGATGGAGTCCCCATCCCTAGAGGTATTTAAAAGTCATGTAGATGAAATGCTGAGGGACATGGTTTAGAGGTGACCTGGCAGTGTTGGGTTAACAGCTAGACTTAAGTTGGATCTTAAAGGTGTCTTTCAACCAAAATGATTCTACAATTTTATGATTTATGTGCATGCATATATATGTAAATATACGTGTATATATCTGTGTGTATGTGTGCATCTTTTTCACTGCAAACATTCCACAGAAGAATGGCGTGGAATTATTTAGAGTGTAAAACATGGATGAAAATGAAGCAAACGAAGTCTATAAAACTGAGAGACATAAGAAGATAAGCCTTCAGCAACTGTAAAAAAAAAAAAAAGCAGTGACAGAGAAAGAAAAAGAATGCCACTAATGTCTCTCAAAGCACTTTCTGTGTGTTCAGACAAGTTATGACTAGGAATGTAAAACTTCAATTTAAAGAAACTGCATCTGGTGGAGATTAAAAAGGATAAAGAGGAGAAAATCAGTTTGATGTACACTTCAAAATGCTGCTTATAAAATAGTTTGTTCTATTACTTGAAAAGAGGGTATCACTGTTCTTTTATGTCTAGTTTTTAATCCTAAGCTTTTAAAGTATCTTTTATTTGCTCCTATTTGAGGTGAATTGCCTCACTTCAAACCTTAAATGTAGTTTGAGGATTTTGACTTTAGAGTGGTTTCCTTTGAATATTCTTCTGAAGTTGTATTTTATCCTCCATTTTACCAGTCCTTGGGTTTTACTGGGTAATTGTGAATATGTGATCTTCTGCAGTGAGAATCACCTGCAGGCTCAGGAATGCACATTTCATACTAAAGCTGCCAATGTGTTGTGTCAGAGTGAGGAGAGACATATTTTCTCAAGTTTACTAAATCATAAATATGAATATAGTCATACTGAGTCATGTAAACACAAACATCACTTTATTGCTATTTTTACATCTCATACCATGGCTCTATTATTATCTGCTGTTGCCATAAAAATAACAACAAGAACAACAACAACAACAAAAAAACACAGAAGGACAAACAAACAAATAAACAAACAAATAAAAAAAAACCACCAACAACAAACAACAACAACAACAAAACAAACAAACAAACAAACAAACAAACCAAAATGGACAAAGAAAAACCCCAAAACCAAACCAAAAAAAAACAAACAAAACCCTCCCCACAAAAACTTACCCTTATTGTGGTAGCTTTTTGGAGCTTGTTAGAATTTAGCAAGTGAACTTCACTATCTAATTATGGATCCATAAATCCCTCTGAAGTCAATTACAATATTTATCTGCTCATGAACTACTTAGTCTTTTATTAATGAGAAGATAGAAAGAATGAAAAATTTCAACTTCTGCTAACACATCAGTAAGTAAAGATCATGAAACAACTCAAGGGGCAAGGAACACATGACAATCCTTATGGGATTCATGAAATACTTGCAACAAAAGCTAAAATTCCCTTGGACTCAAGTGGACTTAAAGCATTTTACAATTTTTCATAAGAAGTACAAGATAATTATGAGTTTTCTCTTCAAGACTTTGTGTCACATTACTATGGAAGATCTTTGTGACAATTCAAATATTTTTTATTTCATGGTTTAACATCACTTTGCTTGGTGAGGTAGTGTAGTTCAGAGTCTGATGCCTGTAGTTCAGAGACGGAAACAATACAACATTAAAAGAAACTATGAAGTCATTGAGGCATGATCATCTGAGACTGGGTGCTTCTCACCACATTAATTTATAAATTCAAAATTCAAGATATACACATATACTGGATATAATTCTCATTCACATTCAAGCAGAGTGCTGCTTGTCTTTCAAGTAGACATAAATTGAATTGAATTCAACATAAAACCACTTTACAGTGCCAAAATGATATAAAACACTCTCAGTGAAAAGAAAATTCAGGGTCTTAGAAAAATATATTTATTTTATTTTATTTTATTTTAACTGAAAAAAAAATTAACTATCTATAGTTACTCAAAACCCTTCAACATGTTTCAACTCATGGGCATATACAGTAGCAGCCTAAATTTCATTAATCAAGAGAAAAAGCATATATATTTCTGGACCATATGAAGCACCTGATTTGGATCAGTCAGTCAACTCTATCAGACACTTCGCTAACAGCCAAGTTCATGATAAATGATGTGGACCTGGTGACATGAACATTAATGGGTTTATGTGCAGAAAAAGTACTTCAGATTTCATATACTTTAAAATTCTTGCTGGGAGAATAAGGTGGTCATTTACTATTTAATCTATTTTTTAAACAATATTTTTCAGAAATAGAAACCTGTTTTAAGTGGCACAACTACAACAGGACACAATCATCCATGCCATACACAAAACAATCAATAAGTCTCCTGTTATCCTCCTCCATCATCCTTAGAAATCTTTTTCTTTCTTTTTTTTTTCTGACTCATGCTCTTTTCCTTGAGGTTTAGAGTGCTGCTTGTTCAGACCAATGTGTGTGACTGGAATTGCAAAATGAAATGAAGGATGGTTACATGCTAACAAGAGCACCCCACTCACTCTGTGCTTCACATGCAGCAGCAGCAAGTGATTAATGGAGTGACTGGAATGGAGGTTTGTGCAGATGGGTGAAGCCATCCTGTGCTGCTGTCAGGATCCAGGGAGAGCAGCAGGAAAGCATCCACCTTTATTTACATCTCTCTGTTCTGCCTCAAACATTTACTGTGTACCCCTTGCCTCAGTTTAGCCCTATTAATTATTTTTGTTGTCTCCTAATCTTGCTTCTCCTTCAAATATCTGCTTTTCTTATATCACTCTAATAACCTTTAACCTTTATTGCTGCTCCCCAGTGTGCAGATAAACATGGTGAGGTGCTGAAAGCTTTCTTTTGTCTATGAGTCAATGGCAAACAGTAACCAGTGAAAGCCCAGACTTTGTTGTGAATACTCTTGGTTTAGGACACAACTGAATTTTTTCTCCTTGTACAATTGTTTTAGCTGCCCCAGTACTACTTAAAAACAAGACAAATAGAGGGGAAATGCATCAACCCAGGAAAACATGCGAGTCAATATTTAAGCAGGATACCATGATACTGAAGATATTTTCAGCTCTAAGACCAGCTGTATTCCGGGTTCAAAGTTGCAACTGGAACCACTAAAACCTGTCATCCTTTATGAAGGAATTTTTTTTATCTTCTTCATATGCTCTTTGAGAAGTTCATTTTTTCATTTAGCCATCATTATCAGACGTGCTGCCTTTGTCCTGTCCCATATCCTGTCATGTCCTCTATCCTGTCCTATCCCCTTTGCTCTGAGCTCAGATCAACAACATTGTTAGCTTGACAACATGTGTAAGCGCATACTCTGCTGATCCATGGCTAGTGACCACATCTCTACAGTTCCGGATTTGCAGAATGTACCACCTCTCCATAATGGAATCGGAAGCAGTTAAAGTGAAATGATCCATTTTCCTAATATGTAGATTGAGCTTGCTTGAGGGGCTATAACAGTTGGATTTCCATTTAGTGTTGTCTTGTATAAGATAAACTTTCTGCAAACTGGAAAATTATTTTTTTCCATCCTTTATTGTTAATAACCTGATTCACTCTTTGAAATGACTAGTTTCACAGTGAGGATAATAATATTTGTACTGGGGATCTTCATGCAGGATACATACAACAGTGGTCACAGAACTAAGGAAACTAGTTTTCACAGAGAAGACCTTACCCTGAAATCTCTTGAGACAAGACAGAATTTTAAGGAATACCATCAGAAGTGGCTTGTTATTGTCATTTTCAGGTTGGCAACTCTGCAAACTCAACAGACTTGCAGAATTCCGACTGCAATAATCTTTGTTAGTGTTAACTTGTGTCTTCCTTGAACAACTCCAGGTAAAATGTTCTCAACATATAATATTCTGAGACAAATAAATATTGTATGTATGAAGAAATATAAACAAAAGGAATTGATTTGCAGAGATCTACATTCTAAGGAGATAAAAATGCATGTATTTAATACATACATGATATCATACTAATGCCTTTTCATTCCCTGGAAAGGAGGCAGTAGTTGCCATCCTTACAATACTGGTCTAAAGGTCCTTTCATAGGTTTTATGATTCTTTTCAGATTATGTATCAAAATATTTTAGTTGTTAGTTTCAACCTTGTTCGAGTCACATTGACATTTGATCCAAAGCAGCACAATTCAGCACATTTTGAACAAAGTGCCATTCACTTAGACTGTGAGTGTGGAGTGAGATTGGTGAGATTAAAAGAGAAAGAAAAAATTATACCCTTTGTAATGAGGTGTTGTTTTTCTCTATAAACAACAAGGGTCTAGCATGGCAGCTGACATCAGCAGAGATGTCAAATCTCTCTGCTTAGCAAAACTTAGTATGGAACAAAACTTGCACTTCTCATGTACTAGCCTTGTTAAACCTCTCATCAGTGACACATACACTTCCGGTTATAAGATAACTTCTGCAGCAAAAATTAAATCTCTGCCTGTAGAATGTAATAAAATGCTTCTTGTTTCACCTAGTATCAACATTAATATTATAAATATAATTTAGACGGCTGCTGTGAGATGCATGCAGGGAAATCTGCTTCCAGATCTTTAGAAAGAGCTTTTGTCTTTCACATAATATGACATAACAGTAACTGGAGCTACACTGTGTGTAACATTAGAAATGGATGAATAAGCATTAACTCATTAGAACTCCAGAAGGATGTAGCTTTTCATAGTATTTTGGAAGCTGTTGCTTGTGAAATTGTTTCAGAGGTCCTAACTATGAGAATGCCACTGTCATAGGGAACTTCAGTGTGGTTTTACTCTTTGTTAATACATCTACTGACATTTCATAAATATATTAAAAGGATGAATGAATCGGTTGATGGAAAAGAGATAAATAAATGCTGTTTATTTACATTCTGACCTTGCAGACATTCTTCATCTCTTCATGTATAAAAGATTAATTCCCCAGTCACTGCCTCAAATATTGCAGAAGGTTACCCCCGAAAACAGCTAGCCCACTCAGGGACTTTGAGAACCTAATGGTATTTTCCAAAGCTTTCCCTGGAGGCAAGGGGGTATTCTCACGATGTGAAGGATAAGATAGATTAATTTGTCCTGTACTCTGAATCCCCACAGAGTCTGGAGTGGTGGTGGAGATGTTCTGGTTTTCTGCAGAAACCATTTGCAGAGGCCTCCTGACACCGTGTTAGTGCAGGTATGTCCTGGACATGCTAAAAAGCCAATCAAGTGCTATTAGAGCACAAAGAAATGTGTTTGACATATGAAGGGAGTCCTCTGAATCTATAACCTTCCAGCCCACCCAGGTCCTTTGAGGTGTTTTTCCTGTCTAACATTAGTGACAGTACTGGTTGATAATAGCTAAAAGGCAAATAAACAAAAGATACATAAAAAAACATATGTGTGATAGAAAAAATGCCTGCAGCTGACATGAAGGAGTACTTGTGGGACAGAGATAGTCTGCATTACTATTAAATTTGCCACCAACTCCTTTCAGTTACTCACTAAGCAATGATAAATCTGCCAGTCTGGGTTAACTGTGAACCACATTAGGGATCCTTCCTCATCTAAACACTGCCCTTGTACCAATAGCAAAGACAGTTTGTGTTTTTTTCGTTTTTGTCAGAATTATTAGTTTCAGCTACAAAGTAACAATAGCGGAGTCTAACATTCAGCTACAATGAGGATTAAGGGAAAGGAACATCTCGCTTATGAGGAAAGGCTGAGAGACCTGAGGCTTTTTAGCCTGGAAAGTTGAAGACTGAGAGAGGATCTTACTCACGTTTACAAATATCTGAAGGGTGGGTGTCAAGTAGAAGGGGTCTGTCTCTTTTCAGTGGTGCCCTGTGATAGGACAAGAGGTAATGGTAGCAAGCTAAAACACAGAAGTTCCACCTCAACATGAGGAAAAACTTCTTCACTGTGAGAGTGACAGAGCCCTGGAACAGGCTGCCCAGAGAAGTTGTAGTCTCCTCTAGAGACTTTCAAGACCCACCTGGAACTGTTCCTGTGTGGCCTGCCCTGGGTGATCCTGCACTGGCAGGAGGGTTGGACTTGATGACCTCCAGAATTCCCTTCCAACTCCTACAATTTTATGTTTCTATGATATTGTGGGATTGTATTAAAACACTTAACTGAAAACAGAGGAAAGAGCAATAGCAGACAGAGAATGGGTTCCCATCTTTAAACTGATAGGTTGCTCACCACATGGTGATGGTGAACTCCTTGTAATCCAGTATCTTTCTGTTTCCTGTTCCTTCTGACCATAGGCTTTCTAAAAAATCAAAACCTTTAGCCAGAGCTGTTATCTCTCTGGTCCTCCCTAGTGTTTCCAGTCTCCGCCTTTGACTCTATGAAGTCTCTACTCTTAGTTTTTTTCTTTTTCTTTTAAAGATCTCCTTAAATGATACCTTCTTTTCTAAAACCTTTCCCATGACAGACCTATGCTCTACCTTATGGGTTAACTCTAAAATAACTGCTACACCAGAGACACATAGCTATTCCTGCTCCAGTAACATCCACTCTTGAGTCCACCCAGATCAGACTCTTTCTTAGCCAACAGGTTTAACATTCCTTCATTCCTACAGCCTAATGAGACTTTCTACCAGATACCCTTAAGGAACACACATGATCAAGCCCATTTCACTCATACAGGATGTTGCTTTCTTAGGAGTGCTACCTGCAAAAGCTGAGCTCTGGCAGATATGATGATCTTGTACAAGCACAACAGTTTTAGGAATTAATCATGCATCTAAATATCAACAGCTAATGGAAGAGTTAGGATGTAAAAAAATGCAAACTCAGAGAAATAAAGCTGGAAATGCTAGTATGAGTAACTTTTTTTATTTGCATTCCCTAGCACATGAATGAATACTGTGCACAGGGAAGAAAGGATAGTGGACTCATCTGCAGATCCTGCTACCCAGTGGAGTGCCTCTGCTGAGGCTAGACCTGTGTTCGAGGCCATATTGGAAGGTTTGTGGGAACAAGGCCCAAAATATCCTAAACTATGGTAAGGACTTGTAGGAACCACTCCAGGTCTCAGCCAAGCAGAAGTGTTTACAGTAATCCCAAATGCAGATGGGTTACTATAGACAAGCTGATGTGCAGTAGCTCATTCTCCCAGAGCATTAGGCTCCTAATGAGCCTAAGAGCTCACTTTGAGTACTACTTTTAGGTAAGTACTATTGCCAGGCCTTTTATGTAAAGAATTATTCTTTCAGAACTGGAAAATCCAGTAATTTTATTGCATTCTGAATGCAGTTAACATATTTTCTTCAAAGCTGCATGAGGTCAAGAAAGAATAAGAATATTTAAGCCACATTCACCTTCATTTTGCACACCTCTTCAACTACCTTGTTCTAGGCTGAAGCCATAAAACAGCTATTGATTAGCCACAGCAAACAGACAGCACAGATTTACTATTTCCTTGCACAACTGGAGTGGCACAAAAGAGTTTGGACCTGACAGTGTATCTCACTCTTTTGTCCTGTTTGCATTTCTGTTCACCTATACCAGGTCAGAATATTTCACTATTCACAGAACTGCAAAATTTCAAAAATGCTTTGAAGACATTTATATGACACAAAGATGTCTGAGGTTTGAAATTCAGATCACAAATAACAGTGGTAAAGACTTTTCAAATATCCTAATTTTTGTACAATGCTGACATACACTTCACTTTAATGAATTTCTAAATTGCAGGAATGCTCTATAAAAGTGGAAGACAAAAATAACAGCTTTCTTAATCCATAAGTACCATTCAGACAGCTCTAATTTCCATATAGCTCATACTGTGGTATTTAGGCTTTATGAGCTTCCAGAGAGATCTTCAGCTAGAATTATTGTTGATCTTTACAGTATGTCTTCTGACACTGAGATTGATGTGTACTCATATTTAATTTTAATGGCAATGAAGGTGATACTTAGGTTGCTGTAATAAGTATTGCCTTTAGGACCCAAAAGAGCTTAAGATTGGATCAGAGCTCTCATTTAAGTATCTGTGCTAATGTTGCTAATACTGATCCCATTAAACTGCACATAAACTTCTTATACACTTAAAAGATACACATCTCTTTAATAATAGAGTTTGCTTGGAGGTTGCATCCAGGAGGACAGTAATATCTAGGCTGCTCACAGAAAATAGTATGTTTGCCCTTACTTTCTCCTGGTCTCTTGGAAAATGTAAATTATTATTTCTTATAAAAGAGAAGCTTTCAGGAAATGGGATTGCTAGGACTATAGTTCTAGATAGTTGCAGACACTTGCCTGACAGTTAGCCAAACCTGTTTCAGACCCTATCAAGCTTTCTGAAATGGAGCTGGTAACATTGTAACATCTTATAAATGGAAAGTATAGATTTATACTAGATTTTATTACACTTACAGCATCTGTAGATGGAAGACAACAATTTTGTAATGCTTCTACTGCAACCTTCATTAGTTCATGAATTGCATGTGCCTTCGAGGACAACTATCTTCACCACATGAAGAGGAAAAATATACAGTGAAAATATGGTACAAGAATGAGAAAACTCTCACCCTAACATTTTTGGGGGAAAGTACTGTATTGCTAATACCCACAGGAACTTAGTGAGAGCCTCTGTCTCACATAGAGGCATGATACACCTCATCACTTTCCAATAAGTACCAATATCTTGTTTGGCTGCAAGACAGCAGTTTCTGACTCCCCCCTCCCTTTGTGTGCAGACCTCAGTGGGAGCCCAGAACCCCTATGTCATGGGGATACAAGAACCAAATCCACCACAGTGCAATGCAGTGGTTGCGAACCTATGGGGTTTCTTCAGAAGCCTACAATGTGGCCCCACTCATGAGCTATGTTTTGCTTGGTCACTGGCTTGACTTTGGAACTAGCAGCTCTACTTTATGATATTCAAGTACTGGGCAAATGAAATTAAACTTTGCAGTTTCCTGTATCCACCTTGAGAAGAATATGCAAAAATGACTGAGTTATTGGGCTGGAAAAGCCATCTCTACTTTTCTCCCCTTTTAATCTCATCTGTTTTGTGCCATTTCATGTGTGCAAGAAAATTGTCTGAATGTGGCATGGCCTCATAATCCCAGCAAAGTTAACAGGTGAAGAACAAACCAGCAGACAGCTATGCTGGCTGCATAGAGCATAGAGAAATTAATATCTTGAATGGTTCAGACTGTATTGACTGAAGTTCTGAATCTTTTGTGATTACATATATGAGTGAAGAATGTGAATGAACTTTTTCACACTTACTGGGCCTACTTTGGTTATCTTCTTAAGTTTACGGGCTTCTGAAAGATCCAAATTATGGTACCTTCTTTTTTTTTTTTTCAAAAGTATAGTGAAGAGAAAGCATTTCTGAAAAATATGATGGCATTGTAGTAACAAAGTAAGATCACAAGACTGCTTAGCATTTTTGTTCCCATCTGAGAAAATGTCATCTGCACTAATGTTTGAAATGCCAGGTGATGAGAAAAATTAGACATCTGCAGTGGCAAACTGAGATTTCTGACCAGAGTATTTTCTGAATGTTTTGCAATGCAGTTAAAAATTCCCTGTACCTGTTGTCCCACATTCAATTATTAGAAATCAGGGATAATACTGAAATGCAAAAGACTGTATTCAAAGAGCCTTGCTACCTGTCAGCAGTGCCGTATGGAACCTTAGAAGGAATGATGTAAGGGAATTGTAAATGCATGTCACACTGGGAATATTGAGACGACTGTCATTCTCTGCCTGTGGGAAAGTGTTTGAACATCGTGTGTCAGCACCTTCTGTACCATTTAAGGATACTGAACAAAACTGAACAAACTGCTAGTCTGGGCATTTCTAATTTGATGTACAGCATGGAAATATTCCGCATGAAAAAGGGCATCTGAATCTGACTCATAGCAAGCTGCACATGTTATTTAGCAAAACTGTTTAGTACAGTTAGCTGTGCAATACAGTTATATAACTTCTTAAAATAATTTGATTGCAATAGCTCAGTTCTTCAGTAAAGATGCTGGAGTGTACCAGGCAGAAAACAATTAAAAAAATTAAATCAGAGAAGATTGTGATAACTAAGAAGATGTATGAAAATCCTAACAAGAGGTACAGCCATCTAAACTCTGAGAAGTCTGAACTCCAAAACCAGTTCCACTTTTTCACTCTGACTTTCTCTACATACCTAAAGACACACATTTGCAGATGCTCAGAATTTGCTTTGTTCTGGAAAGAATGATAAGAAGATGAGAGGAAATGGCCTCAAGTTGCATCAGGGAAGGTTTAGATTAGATATTAGGAAAAAAATCTTCACTGAGAGAGTGGTTAGGCACTGGAACAGACTGCCAAGGGAGGCAGTGGAGTCATAGTCCCTGGAGGGGTTTAAAAAGCAAGTGGATGTAGGACTTGAGGCTATGGTCTAATGGATAGATAAATGTTAGGGGGAAGGATGGACTCGATGATCCTAGAGGTCCTTTCCAACCCTAATGATTCTGTGATTCTAAGACATTTGGAACATCCTTCATCTAGGTTTCAGGGAATTAGAAATTACATGTTCCTCCCACTTCATCCTTGGAGGGACTCACACAGGAAAACACAACCTCTAAGAGTCTGATGTAAGAGGAAAGCAGTAAGGGAACTTAAGTGGAAATGGAAAGAGAGTCACGAAATTCAGTTATCACTCCCAAATCAATATAATTTTTGTGTGAAATATATGTGTGCACATATATGTAATATTCATATGTATTTTCCTTATTTTTTAATATTAAAATACAAACCAGCTCTGGAATCAGGAATAAAAAAAAAAGTACTTAGTTATCTCAAGCCTTTATGATTACTAAACTGTAACTACAGTTACAGTGATATCTCAGCATGCATACATTCATTCCTTTCTGGTTTTTGTTTGTTCCTTTCTTCTCCTGTGGCCTAGTAACTTCAAAGAGAGCATTAAGAGCAATATATTACTCTCCTATATCCATAAAATGGCTTCCAGAATGACCTTTTAAAACTACTGTTATAACAGGTTACTTAACTCCAGGTTAATGCCATTAGATGGTCCATCATCTGGTGTAACAGATTAAGTGGTGTCCTGTCAAAAGAACACAGAAAAGCCTGTTCTAGGGGTGCTTGGGTGGAACTGTTGCTCTTACACTCTATCCTGGTTTCACAAACCATAACTGCAACAAAAATAACCAATAACAAAAAGTAATCTTCCCTGCAGCCCTCAGTCTGGTGCCAAGACACTATAAAGTGTTGGTGATTCTCCCTAGGTATAGTTGTTCCTATCTCCTTGCTGCCAATGGCTGTATATTGACTATAATAAAGTTAGGCATCTCCCAGTAGGGAGAAAATCTCTTCACATTACTTTCAGAGGCACATAAATAATCACCTAAACCAATCTCTAGGAGGAAGACACCTGCAATGTGGTTTTCTAGGGCAAACAGGTGTCTACAGATTAGAATTTTGAGGTACATCCAAGGTGCTCCCTATATTACAAGTGTGTCCCTGTGCCACAGACTTTTCCCAGACCTATTTGGTCAAAAGTGAGATATTTTCCAAATATTATCACTGAGATAAATAACCTAGAAATTTTATTGCATTGTTATTTTAGAGTGAAAAGTTGGGCAAAACCTTATTTGCATTACCATGTTATTTCTAGGAAGGATACCTTTCATGCTTAAGTAAATACCATTCTGAAAATACACTCATGCATTAGAGAGGCAACAAGCAATTGTGGCCACCAATTTGTCCTAAACTATCTGTTTGAGGCACCAAAATTGCCTTGAATTAGTTTGTTTTGAAAAATAATTAAATAAGTAAATAAATTCTTTGGTATAATATACAAGAGGCACATTAAATAATCTGTCTTTGAAAACACACTTCTTTCTCAGTTTTCAGTTTTACTGCACTTCCACTGAAGTTGGAAGAAATCTGAAGCATACAGGGATAAAAGATCCTTCCCATGGGATTAAGATATATTTACACTCTGTATCAAGTCTTTTTACTGTGTCAGAACAGCCTAGTGTAATCAGAATCAGGTATGCTTTTTTACCTACTGGTTTTGTGCTTGCTCTACTTGTGATTCTCTTTTGCTTTTGTGAAATGCCTGAAGATCTCTTAGCTAACAGTCCTGATTCTCTGTTCCTCTTCATTTTCCTACTAATTCCTTCTCCTAACATTCCAGCTTCTTCATTTATTTATTGTTTAAGGCAAAACTTGCATTCCTAGGGCCCCGTGAGATGCAGCAAGAGAATAAGAGGTGTCTTAAGATGAGGGATAAATTGCTGTCTGAAGGTACCCGTCTCTCTTTGAAATTTACAGCAGACACCTATTAAAATAACTTAGACTGGGCACCTGAATTTCAGATGGCTGAAATTTAGTTAGATATGCCCCACTTGGGGAATTTCTCTACAACCATTTAGCAGCAGTTAAGAGAATGAAAATGAACATAAATTTTCACCTATCCTAAGTAACTTAAGTATTGCACTAAGATTGTCCTAGGTATCCTCAGGAAAATCAGTCTAAATTATGGGAATCCCTCAGAGGTAATGCAGTTCTCCCTGCTCTGTCTTTGGATCTTTGGAGCCATGTGATAGGCTAAACCAAATTTAAAGCTAAAATTTTTTCACATTCAAGATGGACCTATTTACAACAGAAAGGAACAGGTATTTAAAATTAGGTAAAGAAAAATCCTCTCTCAGTTAAAGAACAGGAATAATCCAAGTATGGTTATGGAAACATCTGACACTGTAGAACATATGATTGTCTAGGGAAGGAGCCACGCTGTGATTTTGAACCACTGGAGCATAGGGAACCATTTAGAAAGGAAGATTTCTATTTATGTCATTAAATACTCCCCAAGTATGCAAGGGAAGAAAAGACATTGTAAGCAACATAAACTTTCTAAGCAACTTAAAATGCAATGAAAAATTTTTTCCCTTTGTATCCCAGAATCAAAATTTTGAAAGAAAAAGGAAGTGCTTTTTGCACTGTGGTCAACTGATTGAAGGAATAGGTTTGGGAACTACTAAACTACCACAAAAATAGTCCCAGAAATTAACCCTTTCTTCTTATTTATGACAAAAGATCTCCAGCTAAAGCACTATCCTTGATTACAATGGGCTGAGTGAAAAAAGGAAGTCAAAATGGATTTCGTTTTCTTCCTCAGCCTTTTCCAGAACCTGCTCAGGGAAATACATGAGACTGCCTATCTGTCTGTGTGTGAAAACTGTCAGGGTAAACAGGTTAATCAGCTCCAACCATGCCTTTTGCAATCAGAACCTCCTGAGAATTGCACACACTTTTTCCACCCTGTTTCTTTTGAAAATAAGCACTCATATTACACAGAAAATCTGCATTGAATTAGTGACAGCTCTGGGCAAGCACCAACTCACTCAATTTAGGCAAGCCTGCTTGTCAGCTTTGTTTTCTAAATCTGTGCAATAACACACGTGCACCTTACAGTATTACCTGGGGCTGCTCTCTTACATTCCTTAGGCTCTTTTAAATAGTATGCCCACAACATGGAATATTCAAGCAAGAAGTTGGCTTGCTCAAATTATTTTTATATCAGCATTCAAACATTAGCATCTTTTTTTTTTTTTTTTTTTTTCAGAACCTGATAAGTAACAAGTACTGGTACTTTGACAGTATTTGCCATTAGAAGAAACTGTGAATTTTTGTAACCAAGACCTTTACCTACAGCTGGAAAGCTGCCCAAGATGAGAGATGTGGGGGGCAGCAATATCCCCTGACAGACAAAGAACTCCTCTATCACCACCAACTGGCATCCTAACATATGGCCCCATCTTTTGTGTGCCTCTACCACATGTTGCTGAGAGACAAGCTTTGCAGGGCCATCACATAAAAGAGTTGGTCCACCCTGCGAAACTCCACTGAATTTATCTGTTTTATCTTTAATCATGGTGTCACAGAATTTTGACTTTCCTGACAAAAGTTTTGAGATGATATTCCTGCAAGTAAACACTACCCAGGAAGTCATGTAATTTTGCTGATTACTTCTGTGATAGACACCAGATTTTTTCTCTTTTCTTTTCTTTTCTTTTCTTTTCTCTTTTCTTTTCTTTTCTTTTCTTTTCTTTTCTTTTCTTTTCTTTTCTTT
>JANHFX010026157.1:0-15130 GCA_027560015.1 Chloroceryle amazona
CACTTGAAGCATTGCTTTAAACTTCCACCTTTCTACTGAAAGTAATTTAAAGGAGTGATCTATCAGAATGCAACTGTCATCTTTGAGATGGCTTTTGTCCCTCCCTTGTAAAAAAGAGGGAAATTCAAGGGTATTGCCAACTTTATGGGTCCCTGTTTACTACCCAAGCTGCTTCTATTTGCTAGCTGCTCAGGCTATATGCTTTTAGAACCGTGTCACTAGATAACTTAATATAACCAAGTAGGTTTTTTTTCACATTGGGAAAACCTTGTTACAGTTTGTATCGGTGTTTTTTTATTCTGATCTGCAAAGAAAAATTATTAGGCTTGTGTTAATTGGTTCTGCTGTTAACCATGGTGTTAAAAGCTTGATCTATACTCACTTGGAAATTTGGCTTGTATGGAAGATTAATAGAAGCTGATAACTGTTCTGTCAAAAAGCTTGGTACAGCTGCTGACAACTCTGCCTATTCAGCATATGAGCTGTTTGTGTCCACAGAAAGGTGTTGCTATATGGTCTTGATTTTTTTTTTTTTTCTTTCTCCCCTAAACCTATGGTCCCCTCCATAAACAACGGTCTTTCTTACATATTAAAATGTGGTGAGAATACAGGTTGTGATATCAGATTTCCTGCTTGATAAGGTTTTGTAATTGGGAACAGAGAATGGATAGACTCCTTACATACCTCAGCACAGTCTATTTGCCTTCTATCATCTAATGTGTTGGTGATGGTTTTAAGCTGTCAAAGACAGCCTCAAATTCCTCTTAAATATCAAATGGTGATCCTGTGGTATGGTCTTCACTTACCTGAGAGATGTAATGTGATGACAGTGGAATCCTTGGCTGCTGTCCATTCTGGTCTGCTGTAACTTAATTTTTAGGTGCCTTCAACTCCTGACTTTTTTTTTTCCTGTGAAGAAACTGAGTGTCTGACAAGGTGTCGGTACCTCTTAATCCTTGCTTGACTGCCATCCTGTTTTTAATGTGTGTTTTAAGTGTGGGCCAACCATTTTCCAAGTGACTTCATTATGATGCCAGTGACATGTTAGCTAGCCAGAATATTGCTCAGGGAAATACCAAAATATATTTTATCCAATATTTTTACATGTAATTAAAAAGCAAAGATTTACGTAATACTGGGTGAATTTTTTTACTGATCCCCTTACTCTGAAGGACTAAACTTTAGAGAAGTGTTTTTGTATTTAAAGCAGATGCAAGACCTGTTCTAGCAAGTGGTGGTTTAGATGAACTGTAAAGAATTGTTGCTTTGCCTTTCTGCTCAAAAGAAAACTGACTTTCATTGAAGAACTTGACTAGGCTCAACAGGTTGCAAAATGCTTTCCTTTCAAACCACTTCTGAATGACTGCTCCATCTAAGAAGTAAAAAGTAGAACTGCATCTTTTTGGTGTTCATGGCTTACTGTTAGCTGGATGAAGGATGGGAAGTCTCTGAAAACTTTGCAGCTAAAAGCTGAAGTTTAAGTATTTCTCCAGGATAATGAATTTCTTGGGATAACCAGGTCAGGGGACAAAATTTCATACTTGGGCTTAGTTACCTACTTCATGGAATCACTTATGCCCCTTACTGCCCTCCCAGGGGAGTGGGTAGTTTAATTGTGAATTCCTGCTTTTAAACAGGACTGAAATTGCCACCTCTTCTTTAAAATAGCAAATGTTGCTTTAAGGTGTTCTTATTAGGATCTTCCCTTCCACCTCTGATTATAAATATGCTATTTTCACTTTAAGAGCTGCAGAACAGCAGGGAATTCTGAGGGAGATATCTATGCTTGCCATAATCTTTGTGAAACATCTGCCCCAGTCTCTCTAAGGGAGCACACTTACTTGACTAGGTTCATCTCTCAGACAGTGAGACTTCAGTTTGGAACTGAACTGTGGTCTCATTCCTGCAGGCATTGGTAACTGCCATCCTTAGGCATATAATTCCTGTGTAATAATACACAAGCGGTCTTGGCATCTAACTTCAGTAGTAAGGATTGGACCAGAAGCAGGTAACTTGGAAGTTAACCTATATTGCAGCCTAGGTTCATCTCTTTAAAAATCCAACACAACCGTTGAAAGCATTTTCCAGCCATACTTACACCATGGTGTTTAGTCCAAAGGCATTGCACAGAAATAAACTTCTTTTTAAAATACATATGAACCATCTAGTTACTGGCTTTTTTTAAAGAATGAAATTATTTTCCTTCATGCTATTAAAATAGATCTGGCAGAAATGAGTTAAAATATTTTTTAAAAATATACTATCTGAAAGTTGGAGTGAGCTTTGACTAACTAGTGAAGAACAAATTAAACCTTGATCATTAAGAGCCCTCACAATTAAACTATTTTTTTATAAATCTATTTAGATGGCATGAGTTAACTTTGGCCTTACTATATGTAGTTAGGCTTTGTTCCTTTCTGTGACAGTAAAGCATTTTTGTAGTTTGACAAACCTTTCCTTAATGTGAAATTGGCCACGATTAACTGCCAAAAACACATCTGACTTTGGGTCCACTGTGCTGAATGTGTCATCCAAGTATTTTTAGCTGCAGTTAAATGTGCAGAGTTCTGAATCCCCTTCCGGGCCTTCTGAGTAATTGAAGAGGTTTTTGGAATAATCTGCCTTGCATAGTTTTTAATCCCCTTCCCTGGCCCCAATTATTTGAAGCTGCTTAGTTGCAGTAAGTAATGCATCCTGGAATCTGATCGTGTTAAGCATGAGGTTTTCCCACAAGACAGGTGTGGGTATATTCTTTCAAAACAACTTTTCCCTCTGGCATTCTTGTTTTGCTGTTGAACCTGTCTGCTCCACAACAGCAGCCAAATAATGTGTTAAATGGGTGCATCTTTCTGGGTAGAGAGCTCCATAGTTTTGGATCCATGGCAAGACTTCCTACCTGGAACCAGAGGTCAGTTGAAAAATAATTAAGACTTTTGGTTCTGTGTCTCAGAGTTCCTCTGGTTAAGTTTTTAAATGTGGCCAACAAGCCCTTAACACCCAGGGAGAAGTCTACAGCTGTTGAGAGGTTGATCTATTCTGGCTAAGTGGACACCATTTGATAAAAAGCTCAGGGGTTTGCCTCTGCCTTCTTGGCATTTACTCCTGCATTGGATGAAGCAGAACTTAAAGCTTTTCATTCCTTAGTTAATGATGAAGTTCAAGGACCAGTAATGTCAATGCTATGTATTGCAGACTGTCACACTAATTCTGCTGGGGCAAACAGGAGAAAAGTCACTTTCAGGTAGTGATCCTGCAGGGTAAGTGGTCTAAGAGACAGCTTCTGGAAACTACTTCACTGTAAACTGAAAGAGTCTCAAAAGATTTAAGATAAAGCAAGTTCTGCTCTTTTAGCTTGCACACTGCAAAGCACTGGAACTGCTTCTGGGCCTGCCAAGATTGCTTTTGAAAGGTTCTAGGAAAACAGTGACATAGATGTGGCTAAACCACAAAGATAGACTGTTAGTATAGCAACCTGAAACTCGGTGTAGCACAATTATCTCCTCTTTATCAAATCCTCTATTTCACAATCAAGCCTGCTGTGGTACGAAAGACTTCAGTGAGAACAAAAATCCTGAAAGAGTTTCTCACTGAACCAAGGGCAAAGGAAGTTTTTTGGTGATTTTTTTTTTTTTTTTTTCCTGGCAGTTCCCTGCTTTACCCCCACCCCCCCCATCCATGCTGAAGTGAGCAGCTACTGTGCTCTGAGGCAGAATCCTTCTTGTGATTTAGATACATGGCTAGCCTCAGGAGAAGGGAGAGAAGAATGGCATGACAAACAATTTCTTGATCTTGTCCCAACAGAAACAAGATGACTGGAGGGAAAACCTCCTCTAGGTGTGTCTGCGAGGAGGGAGGGTAGCTGCATATGCAGAAAAAGTAGTGGTCTCTGTATTGCATGAGAAGGCTCGTTCCTTAGAGCAATTACCATCTTCTGTGGGGGAACAAGTACAAGGGATCTTGGATTCTATTTCTTATCAAGTTGGGTTGTTAGGTGATAAGTACTGTAGCCTAAGATGAATTTCCCACAAGAAAAAGCAGTGTGGGTGCAGTACTTTCTTGTCTGAACGGTCAAATGGAGCTCAGTTTGCCTACCCTTGTCTGCTGCTGGATGCACACTGAGCCTGGACAAGGTAAGCATGCCCCAGGCAGGTAAAACCAGTGATCTAAAGTAAAATGAATGACAGTTTCAAAAATGGTATTTGTGGTATCATACACTGTTTTCATGGGGCTCCTCCTTGATTCTTTTTTCATTGGTCAACAACTCAAATAAGAGAACGTATTACTGTTATAAAATCATTCACAGCTTAATTTCACACAGCTGGAGTTTCCTATACAGCAAATCCCTTTTATTTAAGAAAGGTGGTAAAAAAAGCTTGTAAAGTAGATTTAGAGCTAAAACAGGAAGGAGGTTATGGGGCATAGGCAGATCTTGTATAGCTCTATACATGACATCTAGGTAGAATTTCACATTAAAATTAGTCACTTAACTTATATGTACTAACGGCATTGCCTCACATTAATGAACATCCACAAGTGAAAGTACTCTGAGCTAATAATTCATCTTGGATTTCTGGGAATCACTAATTTTTGAAACTCTAAGCCTGATTTACAAGCAGACACATCTCTTGTTTTATATGTGAGAACTTGATTTGTTAGTCATATGGGCCACAACCTGAGTCACTTGAGTCTGAGGCTGCCCTGGAAGAGGGAGGGAGTATCACACCATGTTGTGCAAAAATCCCAGCTAAGTGCAAGCTGGCACGAGTGTCAGTATTTTTAGAACACAAGTCGGTGGTGATTAGCTACATGTAATAGCCTTCCACATTTACCTTTGGGGAAAAACACACAAGAGCTTTTGTCAGATGGCATTTCAGGAATCTAAAATGTAAGGCACTGTTCTCTCTGAAGGCAAGGTCAGTCTTGAAGTTAGATGAGGTTGCTAGCAATGCATGGCAATTTATTTAAATGATTTATGATTTGAGTAGTGGATTAAATGATCTTCCTCTTAAGGAGTGGAGGGGGAAGTTTACAGAGTAAGTGTCACTTGCTAAAATTATTTTACTGTTGTTAACGTGGACATTTTATTACTTTAAAAAATATTGAAAATTGGTGTGAAACTTAAAAATACTTTGTGATATTTTCTAGCAGAAATTATCAATTTCCTTTGCTGATTCTTGACTGATGGCTGCAGTGCTTTTAGGAACAGGTCAAAGACAGGAGCTGAGATTACTGATTAAATTCATAAAATGATGATAGTGGTTAAAAATCCACAAAAGCTTGTAGGCTTCATAAATTATTTGCTCAGTATTGGTCACATTTCAGTGTTTTGTCTTAACTCCAGTATTTCCCCTTTAGCTAATGCCAAAAGTTCTGACCCTCTTTCCAAGATAGATTTTTTTTTTATTATAAAAAACAAACAAACAAATCCCAAACTGGGGCTCTTGGCCTGTTTCTTAAAGCAGTAACATTTCACTTCCTCCAGAGAATAGCAAGACAAAGTTCAGTTAAATTAAAATCTGTAATAGAATTTTGCTGTTGCAGAATTGTCTGTTTAAAACAAACAAAAAATAACCAGCTTGTTAGATAACTTACTGTTTCAAATGTTTCTTAGGTGGCTGTTAAATCATAAGATCATGGTACTTCTCAGCTTTCCAAAGTACCTTTTCCTAGACAGCTTGCCGTCTGTAGATAGCTTCTTTTGATAAGGTGAAGGGAAACCTTGAGACCCTGTGCTGGCACAATCATCATGTGTCACTGTTTTGGGAAAGGTGTGATTAATGGTATGATCACATACAGTGTAGCATTTTCCCAGGCTACTTTTACACATTTGTTCTCTCAGTGATTCTTCCAGTACTTGATCTTGAAAACATTTTCATTTACGGTTGAAAAAAGCTACTGGAAGAGTACAAACACTTTGGAGGGTTGGCCTCTCTGCCTCTGAGGGATTTCCAGTTAAGGGCACCAATCACACCAGAATGGTATTAGCTTTTTAGTGTGAAAATCATTCATTTTTAAAATGTAAATGGTGATAAGCAGGAAGTGTGTATTGTATCTTTTATTCTGGAAACAGTGAAATTTAAAGCAGTAGGTTACAATGACCTTTTTCCAGGTACAGTTTAACAAGTTGTGAGATTTAGTACAGCTTCTTTCCAACCTGTCTCTTGAATTCAGGTACAAATACTACAAAAATCTCCACCAATGTAGAATAAGTCTC
Organism: Chloroceryle amazona; assembly: GCA_027560015.1. Taxonomy (NCBI): domain Eukaryota; kingdom Metazoa; phylum Chordata; class Aves; order Coraciiformes; family Cerylidae; genus Chloroceryle; species Chloroceryle amazona. Next base: position 6,215 of record JANHFX010026157.1, read on the forward strand.
TTTTAGGAATTGTCCACATGTATCACCTGCGCAGTGACTGATGCAGTTCTTCATACATTATTTGATCCTAACAGTGTCAAGATAAGAGGAAAAAAATACTTCAGACAATGGAAAAAAACAATGCAAAGTTTAAAAGTGACTTTGTTAAATAACATAAAAAGTGAAACAAACCATCTCTGAGTCACTAGCTATATTTTAAAACATTTACAAAGCTAAATAAGGCAAAACCCCTTTTCCTTGGCTCATAAATGCAGTTTTCCAGTGATAGTCAGCAGTGATATGTAACTAATAGGAGTCTTTGGCAGAGTTATGACAACATTGCCAAGCTAGGTTCAGATGGCAGCTTCACTAAGCAGATACTTCCATCTTTACCAGGGGAGCTGCTGAATAGTCACTTTACTCCCCCATCTCATTCTGCCAAAATGAACAGACATGATCTTATTTTGCTAGTCTAACTTAACTGTAACTGGTTTTTAATCCTTCTCACTAGTCAAAGTGACAGTTTTGAGGAACATAATACATAAGAGATGTTAACTTCCATTGAAATAACTAGCTTCAGATGAGGTCTGTTCATAACTTTAACAACTTATTTTGCTTTGTCTTCAGTCAACCAATTAAACCAAAACCTAGTTAACTGAACTCAGAGATGTGCACTGGTGGGGAAAGAAGAATTAGAAGGACTAAATCAGTGAGATACAGCTTTTTTTTTTTTCTAATTTTCTAGTATTCATAGGAAGGTGCATAGAGTTTGATAGATTGAATTTGTCTAGCAGATAGGAAGTAGCATCCAGATATAGGAGATGCGCATCTTGTACTCCAAAAGATATTTCAAAATACCTACTTGAAAATTCTTCGTCAGGATATAATAAATATAGGGCTCTGAGACCTGTGATATTTAAGCTAAATGCCATTTCTGGTTAACTCTTAAGATCCAGAAGGAGCATGTCCTAATACTTACCAGTGATTGCTATGTTAGAGGTGATGCTTTTTTGTGGCTCTTGCTTCTGAATTGTTTGCTTACAAGAACCAACACTATCTTTAAAGGGTCTTGGAACCAAAAATCACTTCTAGATCGTAGAAAAGATCACTGACCATCAACTTACAATTAGTTAACTAGCTAACTTCTCTCTGGCAAGTGTGTAGAGAGAATATACTAATGTATTTTGTCTGCGGTACTCTTGGCAACAACATAGAGACCTGTGCATAAAAGCTGTGCAGCATTAAGCTTCATTATAGTAATTAAGATGACTGAACAGCTTTCCTTTCAGTCATTAAAAAGAACAGGTCATAAGGAAACATACAGAAACTTCCTTGACAAATGCATATAACAAAAAGACTGATAAGAAATAGCTAAGATGATAAAGTGTGTTTTATGTCCTACCTCAAAATTATGTCTTTTGCACATTAACAGAAATGGTTGAGTACCTTTGACTGTCACAGACATCTAGTGGGGGTGGGGAGAAGGTGTCACAGTGTGGTGCACTCTAAAGGCCTTGACTTTTAACTGAAAATTCCACAGACATAAGAGGAAGAGCCAGGTCAATGACTGATAATCTGGGAACATCAGTGAGAAGTCCAAGGTGCCATACTAAAAGAGTCTCGATAGCATGGTAATCCATCTACATGCAGTGCATCATCTGCAGCTGAAAAGGGAGACTAATTTCTGACTTTGTAAAAATAAATAAATAAACCCCAAACCAAAACCATCATGTTTAATGCAGCAAAAGGTAGTATCAGTTTGAAAAATAGGCAGGTATACTGCAACATTAACTACTCCCACCAGCCTCCAGCATGAAGGGGATTAATGAGTCTCACATGCTTGAAGCTTATCTTACCTTTTTTGATACTGAAGATTTCACTTTCCTAAAAGCTTCTTCAAAGTGTTTACGGGAAATCTTGATTTCTCCTTGAAGAACAAAGCAAAATTTACTAACATTGCAGCCAAGTGAATATTGCATGTATTTTAAGGCAGCATTCATGAAACCTAACTAACTACATGTGCTAGTCAGTTGCATGAGATCCAATTCAGTATTGTTATGAAAACCTGAACTCAGATTTCATGTAGCCTCCTGACTATGATCTTAGGCAAGATCTCAATCCCCCTGTCCCTTGCACATTAAGCCGAAGTATACTTACTGTTTCAGAAAGTTATTTTAGTTACTAGTGTTTTCACCTGCAGATTGAGAATTTCATTTTCAAAGATGCCAAGTTAACTGCAGTTTACATCAAATTTAGTTAGAACTCAAGTCCCTTAACCCTTCTGGAAGTAATGCCTCATAGCCTGGTGCTTGCGGTACTGGGCTTTATTTTCTACACATTTCATATTAAGCTCCTCTACAGAGTGTTATGTAGTAAGTACCTATTAAGTCATTCCAGTTCTACTACAGGATGCTCAATTCCTAAATAGCTGACTGACTTCATATCATTGCCTTGTCTGGCATTACCCAGAAGTGATGAAAGCTTTCACTTTTATAGCTCCCTGTGTTTAAGTTTATGCAAATTGCCTTTTTGACTTTAATGCAGCTATCCACAGTAATTATTCCTAATCATAAACTTTTGAACTTTTTTTTTTTAGTATGCTAAAACATAAGCATACCTCAAATCATGGATTCTTCTGCTCTCAGAAGCAAGTGCCTTGTTTAATCTAGATTTAAGAATTCCAAGATACCACTACTATACAGGTTCATTACAATGCTAACATTATGCACAGGTACCAAATACAAGACAAGTACAAAAAGTATGTCTTTAGAGTCAGTCTGGTGCATTTTTAAATATATTTCATTACAATAATCTTTCCTTTCACATATTTACTGCCACTACCTTTGCATACATCTTCGTAATCTGAAATTGGATGTGCTAACATGAAAAAAGTTTCCTCAATATATTTGATGTCTGAGTTTAACAAAAATCTTCTGCTGATATAGCAAAAGACTACACAAAAGATGGAAGGCACTAAGTTAAACATGCTAACTTCTTTAAGGTATTAAACAAAACAGCAAATAGTCTTTTATTACTTGTAAAGTAAAGATAAAGGTTAAAGTTCAGTGAATTAAACATAAAGCCTTGCAACTTTCTCATCTCAGTTCTATGAAGCTCTTACTCAAGGTTTCCACTACCATATAAAGTTACACCAGTGTAAGTGAAGATGTAAATTGAAAATATCACCATTTTAACTTATTTCCTCAAGGAAACACTTCTTGTAGTACGGGGAAAAAATAAAGTTTAACTTGGGTCTTTCACAGATGCCAAATCACTTTGAGTTATCAAAACTCCATAAAATAATAAAATGAAGCTATGAGGATTTCATTTTGCTTTCACTTTTGTTTTTTACCTATAACTTTTTAAACAAATCATGAAAGAATATACAGCCTCAAATATAGGGAGGGAGGAAAGGGAAAATGGCATTCATCAGCTAGGAAGGTCAGTATCATTAAGGACACAGTTATGGGAAAAAGTTAAGGTGAGAGTCTATGATATTAATGTAAGAGTGTTAGCTATGGCTAGGCATGCTTTTGCTTACTGGTGAAGTAGTTTATTTCTCACTGAAACTAAATCAGGCTACTTCAAGCTTATTGCATTATAAAAGCAGGCACAAGGCTTGATACTGTGGAGAATTTAGCTGTCAGCAATTTACACCTTGGCTACTCACATTACCGTAGCTTGCCTCGGTTTCTCATGACAAAACTTTTTAGTCTAGGTATGAACGTTTTATTATTTAAAGCCATTCATATCAATAAAATAATAAATTAAAATACGTATACCAACAGGTAGAATATTTTAAAAATAAGACTATGTACTTTGTATTTGGTATTTTTTTTTTCCTGTTTACATAGATGAGCAACAGATAGCTGGTTCACTTTCCACTTAATTGGGAAGTGTCAAGCAAGCACAATTCAACTGCAAAGATACAAACTTTAATCTCACTTGGTAGACCTCATTTGCCCTTAACTGCTGTAATAAGAAGTCTCATACACTCTTTGCTAAAGATGATCAGCTTCACAGACTATGCAGGGGATGTGGGGTCACTAGTAATCCTTAGCAGAAAAACACTGTGCAAAAAGCAATACCTAGGGGATTGGGTCATAGTTTAGCAGGTTAATGAATTCTCTACATTTGGCTTTGCAACTGAAATAAATATACAGGAAGTATTAAGCTAAAATAGTTCAGTTAGGATGTTAACAGTAAGTCACCACGACCAGATGGTGTTCATAGAATCATAAAGGTTGGAAAAGACCTTTAGGATCACAGAGTCCAACCATTAACCCTAATCTACCAAGTCCACCACTAAGCCATATCCCCAAGCACAACATCTATACGGCTTTTAAACACACACAGTGTTCACCCCAAGGTTCTGAAGGAACTTGTCCATGAAATGGCAGAACTGCTAGCTAAATTGTGTAATGTTACAGCCACCAGAGTACTGATAAACTCTAAAGGATTGTAGGAAATATCCTTTGGTGGGTGGACAGATGATTGAGTGAAATAGAGTGTTAAGGCTTAACGCTCCCAAGTCTGCAAATGCTATTAAACTCTAGTGGGCAGTCAAATGCTGAGCCAATGATGAGGAACTCCAGAGGGACCTCGTAAAACCAAATATCTGCACAATCTCTGTTGGGATTCCCCCATAAAAAAAAATCCTAAAAAATAAAAATACCTTCAAGCAATCTACTGTTGAGTATTAAAAACCCACACCCTTGAATTTATTCCAGGGGGAAAATATCAGGTATAACAGGGAGTTGCAACAGAGTTTCTACAGAATAGAAAGGAGTAGTCCTGATCTCAGCCAGGTAATTTTCAAGTGCTGACTGATGAGAACACCCAGTATTCATCTCCAGTCATGTACAGAACATGGGAGTCAGTTGTCCATGCCCTGTGGTAACACTGAAGGAAGAAATTCTCCCATCTGTGTACACACACTACCCTTTGGAAGCTATAAATGAACAAGGTCTCAAATCAGTAACCACCTTACAGACTTTCATACCAGCCAGAGCTGATATTTTGGAAATCCAAACCCAAGGACATCCCAAAGAAGCAGCTGCTCTAAACATGCAGCTCAAGCAATGCATAGATTATTGACTTGCTGGCTGCCAACGCTTCCATACAATAAGTGCTCAGGCTGCAGTCCTAAATGTGAAGGCTCAGTTCAAGTGATGAGTATCTTAGAATAAAGCCTTCTGTATTCTGGTCAATTACAAAAATGAACAGGATAAATTCAGACATTTCAATCTCAAATCAAGAGCTTTTTCCATCTACTGCAAGTAAAATGGGTAACCAAGTCATGTAACACTGAAGGTTTTTATAGTTTATTTCCTGGTTTCCCTGCTCTAAATGAACATGTTAGCTCTTTCAAAACAAGAAATACAAACATTCTGCTCTGTTAAACTGTTGTTAAAAACCAGATGAGACTGGTTATGTAGTAGATGAAAAAGAATGATTCAAAGCCATTAAAATTCCAGTGTGGTTCTTAGAAATCAGAGGCATAATGAAAGCCTACTATATCTTCCAAGGACATCATCTGAAAAGTCACAATTCCATCTTTGCATTTTTCATCTTTGTATTTTGACTTAAGGGTAAAATAACAAACAAAATTACTGGAAAAAGAAACCCTAGATGCACAGACGTTTTATATAAAAGAGTTTCAATTTCCTGTCTGCACTGAAAAAAATAATAATTTAAAAACCAGGAAAATACAAGAAAAAAAAAGTGCAGGGAGGTATGGAAAAGGCAAACATTGTACTTGAAACAACTTAAAACTCCCCGTTAAAGTCCTAGCAAAAGCCACTAATGAGCAAAACTAAGTAGATCAAAAATGGCACTCAGATTTTCCTAGCACCATTACTACTAGGTGCATGTGTTCCAGTTACACATTACAACTGTGTGCCAAAGGTATGTGATCAGAACATGTGCAGTTATAACAGTACTCAAACCTGTAAATAAGTCAGTATAATTGGTCTTTGATAGCTATGGGGAAATTGGGCAAAGACATATTCAGTGCAGTATAAACTGACAATTTATAGTCTACCATTTAACAAACTTTATGGTTACAAGGCTTGATTCTTTGAGAAAAAAAAAATTTATGCTGCGCCTCCAACATAACCATTTTTTCCTGTACTCTCCCCTCTATCTGCGTCAGAGATCTGTGTTCTTGAAACAAACCATGACAATTTTTTTTTGACTCAGAAGTCAATCCTTTATGTACAGCATGCACACCTTTATGCTTGTCTTGAACTACCTTAAATGCTTTACATTCCATTTATCTTCTCACTGTTCAGCTAAGATTTCTGTAAAGCTTTCTTACCTTTTTTACTTTGAGTGTTCTGCAGGGCCATTTCCTGTCTCAAGGCGCAAACTGAAGCCTCCCGCACCAGAGCGGAAAGGTCTGCCCCTCTAGATACAAACAGAATAGGTTATTTTGGGATTAATTTATCTTGTCTTTTGCTGATGGGATATAGAAAGGCATGACACTACAAATTATGTTAAAGTACTGGTTGTGCTGTCATAAACATTCATCTTAAGAACAATAAAAGAGGTCCAAGGAGTATCCAGAACTGCAGTCTTCATTATGGAGTGATGTCCTTCAGATTTTAGCTGCATGAGATCAAATGAGTGAGAAGCAATAGAAGAGGCAAAACCCTCACCCAGCATCCTTAAAAATGCCAAAGGATTAATATTGTTCTGTTTGCTGGGAGCATGATACAGTCCTACAAAAGATTCAAATGGAATCACCCGTTATTACAGAGGGAGTGGCCTTGCTCAAAGCTCCATCAACAGTCAACATGCTCTTGTAATAATATATCCACAAAACATGGTCAGATCAGTCTTCCCAAATATTTGTTTCCAGTTGCCAGCTGTTGCACTTTTTCACGAGCCTTCAAACTGGTGCAAGTCACTGAACTAAAGAAAATTTTCAGCATTAACTTACAGTGCTTCATTTGGGGGTGCTAGGAATATGGCTGTATTTAAAAAAACCAAACCAGAACCCAACCACCCAATAAAAAAAAACAACCCACAAAACCACACCCCACAAACAAAAAACAAAAACCCAAACCAAAACCCAAAATGCAAACAAACCCAAATATAACAATAAAACCAGCCAACCAAAAAACCCCCAAACCACCCACCCCCTCTCCCCAAAAAAGACAATGGGTAAAAGGGGCAGAGAAGGAAAAAAGTACTCATCTTTCCCAAGTATGAAACAATGATAAACTAAAAATACTGGTGAAGATTTTCAAGACTGAAAAGTGATACTGTGACAGGCAGTGCATCATATAATTTTCTGGAGTTCACAAAAGATAAAATATTAGCTATTAATAATTTAATAGATTAAAGCTTTTGGAAGTTTTGTAGATTGCATTTTTTTTTCTGACGGATATGGCTGTTAAGCTTTCCTAAAAACTATGCCTTGAAAACTATGCCTATTCCCAAAGCCCAAGTTGGAATAGGCCCTCATTACTTTGTCAAGCACATTGCTTTCACTTGTGTGACAGAACAAGTTGGTTATGGTTGTTTAACCATTTTACTTTCATCATCACTGAATATGGGTCCACAACTTAGAGGACTCTTTTTTTATCTTCAGATTATGCACGATTTATAAAACAAACCCAAGCAAAACCAAAAGTTTTATACTGATCTGTATTTACAACACGAAGAGAACTACTCAAGATGAAAACTACTTTAGCATTCATATATTCCTACCAACTTCCTGGAAAAAAAACACAAGTGTAAGCAAGTAAAATAGTGTAAGGGAAAAGGTTTCTAAACCCTGAAAGTGAAGAGATCCTCTTAATAATACAACATCATAACACACATTATCATATACCAGAAGTCTGTTGGCACTGTGCATTACAGTGAAAACTGGAAGCTACTCACGTGTAACAATCGCAATGTTGACTGTAAGCGATTTCTTCAAGGCTTACATCAATATCTAGTGGAGGCCGGGTGCCATCCTAAAGGAGTTGAGATAGTAATAAGATATGAAAACTAACTTCCTTCCTTCCTTCCACACATGCCATCCCCAAAATGATTAAATTTCATCAATCAGGAATAATTTAGGGGTCCAACAAATTCCCCGAAACATCCACAAAAATTAACATTTTTAATCTCCAACCGACAAGGACAACCAGCCTGAAAAACATTTAATTATGAAATAAGTAGTGCCATATTTTAACTTCCTACCAAGAGATTAGATTTTCTCTAACAAACTGATGGTCAGCCTGTCACAGGGCAATGTAACGCTGACACTGCTCCATATGTGGACATGCCTTAACTATCTGGTTACATCAGCAGCTCTGTTCAGCTGAACTTCCTCTAGCATTACTATGCACTGATATCAAACAGCTAAGCAATAAACATACAGATTTAGTCTTAGCACCTTTGAAATAAATTAATTGTATATCTTTGATATTATAGACATACATTTTCAAACTTAAAACTTACATTCTGGATTTCATGAAATTTTACAGATACTGTAGACATTCCTGTAAACTTTTTGGCACTACTCTTCTATGTTATTGCTGCTTCTTCCATAAAGATCATAGAAATGGTTTCTTTTGTAATTATTTTTGCATCTTCAACAGCAAAAAAAACCACTGAACAACATTCTAATTTGTATTTAAAACTAGCCAACAAACTTTTCAAACACCGTAATCATGGATATTACATCTATTACCCTTAGATAACAGTAAAGGTAATAGCATGGTAGTGCAGATATTCCAGATGTCTGTAGTATCAAACTATGTAAATTTAGACATGAAAGGACACTTCTTGATACAATTGATATATTTCTGCCAGAAACTCATTTGACAGATATACTTAAAAGACAGAATAATCAAGGACAAGGCAGAGTAAGGGAGCAACCTTGAATGAAACTTTGGTAGAATACCAGTTAGAAAGAGAGAAAAACAAAACAAAACAAAA
>JANHFX010026157.1:19408-45451 GCA_027560015.1 Chloroceryle amazona
AAGCTCTGAGCATTAAACTAACTGTTGCAAATCTGCTTGAAAGGCACAGTGATGAATTAAGAATAGCAAGTACACAGCATGCATACGTAAACTTAGCTTCACTAGTCATTTGCATTTCTACTACTTATTAATTTTCTGAATGGTAAAATAGAAAACTCATGAAAACACAAAACAGAGATGCCAAGTACAATATTTTTTTTTTCCAGGTAGAATTACAGACTCCACATTTTTTTTATGTGTGGAGAGTAAGAAAACAAAAATCATGAAAAATGCTTTAAATGCAAACCATTCAAAGGTTAAATGTAATAGAAATGTCCAGCAGCCTTTTAGCACCACAGGCTTCAACACTGAACTTCCACAAACAGTGAGTCAGGATATAAATACTAAGGAAGGACTACTAGTGTAACAAAAGATACAAACCTATATAACCTGGCAAAGACCTCAATTCCTGTCTGCATTTCAACACAAACTGCCTGAATGATGTTTCTAAATGTTTCTTGATGCCCCATTTCCCCATCTACCAAAAATGATGATGGTATTACTTGCTCTACTTCGGTAAGGAATTCTAGAGAGTCACCATTCTTGGAGGTATTTAAAAGACTTGTAGATGAGATGCTGAGGGACATGGTTTAGTGGTGGACTGGGCAGCGCTGGTTTAACAGTTGGACTATTTTAAAAGGTCATTTCCAAGCTAAATGATTCTAGGATATCCTGTGTAACTACAGCAATGTGAACAGCAAAGTCACAGAAGTACCCAGAGAAGATATAAAGAAAACTTTTAGGTAGCTATTGCAAGAACCTTACCCAAAAATAACAGCTGAAAGTTACACCTAAGACTTAAACTGGAAATTATCAAGATCTTGATGTATTATTTTAATCCAGACCCAGTGAAACAAGATGTAAACAGAATCTCTGCCATGGCAGGCCCAGACAAAACCACCTTTCTTATACATCTGTGCTGTATGATACTTTATTTCACTCCTGGCACAAGTGCACTTTCCTGTTCTTGTGGCTCTGCAGACGGAAGTCTTGCCACATTATTAACAATAAGATGACAAAGATCTCTCAACAGATCAATTACAAACATCAAAATAAATACTCCCAACAGAGACTGCATTACAACAACACACACTTGGTAACTCCTCCATTCTAAAGTTTCAAAAGCTCTTAAAAAAAATATTAAGCTTGATATGTAAAAAACTGTTTCCATTTTGCATGCTGAGAACGTATTTTTAATGACATGAAATTAGTGATACAGTCTAAAGATGCATTCGTCCATTTGTATGTAAATGATTACATTGCTCTCATTCAAAGAGCTACCACAACTCCTACTAACTCAATAAGCTTCAGTAAGGGTGGTTTACAGTGAGGAGATCATACCAAAGTTTAAAACACTGGTCTACACTTCTCATTTCCTTGGGAGTCAATTGACTTCACTCTGATGGTTCAGACTGGGCCTGAAGTTCTTGAAAATTCAAGCCATGTAACACAGAAAATTAGTATTTACTCCTTGGTCAAACTCATTCACTAGATGCCCTTCATATCTGTTTAAAAAAATTGAGTAATGTTTCCTTTTTAGGAATCTCAATGTGTCCCATCCTGATAAATCATATCTATTATCTCAAAACTTATCTAAACAGAAGAGAGTTAATTTTAGATACATTTAACATTTTAATGAAACTAAGATACTTATCATAGCTACCTCTTTCAAAGCCCATTATCTCTCAAGTTTGAAAGTGAAATATGGAAACATGTAACACGCAGCACTTCTTTTCCAAGCCTTTGTTTCACAGAGAGAATAAACTTCTATTAAGAGTAATGTCTAACTGATAATTATGTGTCTTGGTTTTCTGATGTAGTCAATGGTGTTGACTATGTCATGAGAAGATGGTAGTAGTACCGTTTGACAACTAATTTGTGAAAATCATGTAAGAATACATTTACAGTACCTCCATTCCTTGCTTTGATTTTAAAGGGTAAAGCAGGCACTAGCCTCTAGTTCAGTTTGCTACATTGCTCTCCAAACTACTGCAAAATTTTATCCTCTTCATTAAATTCTATTGCAAGTATCTTTGCATGAATCCCTATAATGTGATATTCTATTGTCCTATAATAAAATCTATTAGTCTCACTCTCCTTTCCAGTTGATTCTATCAACTGTACAAGAGTTAACAATGTTTATGAAAGTTCAGTGCATAGCAGTAACGACAACTATTGTGCTGAGCCCATCAAACTTTTCCTATACTTGCTACAGCTTTAAAAATTAATATATTAAGTATAAAAGATCTAGGTCCTCACATTTGTGACATTCTGGAACATCGGTTCAGAAGCCCTAAAACGTTTTCTGAGACTCTGGATGAACAACGCAGTTAACATTTTTGCTCTTGGACAACAAACAAACCCCAGTATTACTGTGAAAGACATGTAACATTGAAGGGCTGATGAAATGCAGGAATGTAATGTGTGTGAATTAGAATTACCATGAAATAAGTTGTTCTATGTCTCATGTATTAGGTACTTATCTTATTAGATCTTATCTTACCTTTAATTCAGCAACATCTATAAACATAAACAAGAAAACCAAACCAAAACTATAATTACTGACAGAGATTGAAGATTTTTTATTGTGTTTCAAAACCCGTGGTTGAGGTGAATAGCTCTAGAAAACTAACATGAAGTTGCTAAAGAAAAACAGAACTCACTGAAACTAAGGCCATGGTCTAAGATAACAGTGCAAGGGGAATTTTGCAAGAATTTATTTTTAAAAGGTAGAGAAAGAGACAAAGACATCATCACAATTTACTTCAAGCTTAAATCACTCTAAGTTTGTAGTATTTTACTAATTTCTTGTTTGTTTCCTCAGGTTACATACAGTTTCTTAGATCCCACAATATGATTTCTTAGCACCACAACATGATGCTTTGGTCATCATGTCTCTAAGGAGTTTATAAATGTTCAAAGGCCAACAATGTAAGAAAAGAGCTGAAAGGAGCAGTATCCAGTACTGAAATTCACACTGGTAACTAGAACATTGTGGGAAATTAGAGACTTCAGTTAACAACAGTGCTCGGTGGCTTTATATGGATTTAGTCTCAGATTTGGGGAAGGAAATAGAATGAAAAAACTCCATAATTATTCTGACCCATAAAGTTTTTAACATGACATGACATTTATGACTTTTTTTTTCCCCCATCTTTCTTTTTAATGACATTGAGTGCTTTAAAAGTTTAATCCTCTTCAAAGTTCTGCATTTAGATGGAAAGAGATTGAGTTGGGAATACTGCATCCCTGTTAATTTAGCAGTAGTCAAGAAAGATCTGCAGAGGACTTTCAAAGTCACAGAGTAAGTGCAAAAACCATTCAAACATTCTTCTTTTAAGGACAGATCAAAGACTTATTTCAACACTGCCAGAATAAGAACTACCACTTGCAGACTGTGCATGATAAACAAAGGAACTAATCTGTTGTGCCTATCCTTTTGACAAAATGAGAATTAGAGTGTTTCAAGTCCTTAAAGGCTATTATAATAAATAAAAATAAAAACATGGCAGTCTTCAGCCATGGGGTATACAAAACACCATAATTTCAAGATAATACCTGATCATGGGTGCTAATGCCTCACTGGAACAACTCTGCCAGGAGCATGCCTTGATACCCAAGCTGTTTGAGGCCCTACTAACCTACTGCTAGTACTAGTATTCTTTATTATAATAATAACATTTTTATGAGAGAAGACTCTTCTTTTGGCATGATGATCTCCAAGACTACAGCACTGACAACATACACTAACAGTCACAAACAGTGTCAGCAACCAACTCTAAAAGCTACCATGCATGCAGACACTCTAAAACAGAAGCATCTTGAAAAGCTATTTTCTCTCCCATTAAATTATATTAACATGTTTTAAAAAAGATGAGATTGTACAATACTGGCCCAGTGGGAAGGCTTCAGAAAGTTCTCCTGGGACACACACGTTCTTTATGTTTATATTACACCACTGCCCAGCACCTCTACTCAACAGAACTATGACAGAAAAATCTTTCATACAAATGTCAGATTTATAAGCAAAAGAGCTTGTCAGGCACCACAACTTTTACTGTTTGCAGGAATCATTTAAATGTACTAGCCAATATAAGCTACGGTTCTCCTACAGGTGTCTGCCTGAAGATTTCATTCTTAGAGTAGAAAAAGAGTGCTTTACTGGCTTCATAGACTTCATGGTCTCTACCTGCAGTGTGCACCCTTTAAATACCCAGGCCATACTAGCAAAATTAAATTTGGTGAGCACTGCCTCTTTCTAAGCCCCATAAATGTCAAATAAACTACACAAGAGAAAAATCAGTTTCCCCAATTTAACCACAACTTCGGTAAAAGTTGTTCTGATAAAAGCTGCATCAATTGAAAACTCTTATTTTTTTCACACTGACAAATGCAGGTATCATAGCAAAATAGTCTAAACCTATCCAAAATGTAATTTGTATACACAGCTGATATTCTTCTGAAGTATCCACTCCAAACTGCATAGATAATCACCTCCTTTAGCAAAAGTTTGATACGCCAAGCTTTGCTGTTCAGAAAAAAATATTTTATCGTCTTGGCAAATCAACTCCTTTATCAGATACAATTCATTTCCATTTACTGAATTTGCAGATACATTTGTACCCCTCAATTTGATGATTACATTTGTTATCCCTGCCTATGCGTTTTCTTTATGTTAGGCATTTTTACCTCAAATTCACTTTTTTCCCATCAAAGTCACCGACTAGTAATGCACTGCTGAGTTCATGCTTTACAAATTTCCCAGCTCCCCTCAAATAGTAGTTCCACCCTTATTACTCAAAAGTTTTGTATTTTTAACTACTCCTCTATAGTACGTCTGCCACTCCAGCTGAACAAGGCAATGGTGACTTTTTAAAACTGAAAATAAAATTTTAAAAATTAAAATCAACCCCCCCAAACCACTACAGAGGTACTTTATAAGCCTTATACTGGACACAGTTTTACCATTTTTGTTGGTATAAAGAGATGGATTAACAATCACACAGATGTCTTTCATATATACATGAAAATGAGATGCATAAAGAAGTACTGAACCAGTGTAAATCTAAACACAGCAAAACTGGGAATTAGGACAAACCTGCCATACCTAAGTATTCACATCTTGAAATTAACATCCGAGCAAGGCTTGCTCTAAACCAGCCCTTGTAAAGCTACTAAAATCCTTGTGCTCAGCTGTCTGTACAAGAGGAGTCATTAGCTCAGAACAGAGCTGTGTACATGGACTGGCCCTAAAGTATTTGCTCCATGTGTACCTGTGGTATACCCGAGGTGGCACTGCAGGAAGTCAAGCTGGATGTTTCCGCAGCTTCAAAAGTGTTGGAATTCACACCCCAAGCTCTGACACCGGTCAGAGTTAATGACAAGTTCATTGTCATCAGTAATTAGATACAAAGCTGCTTGACATAAATACTTGCACCAGCATAACGAATTTAATGAGACATCTCTTTCCTGAGGCGATCTGATGACAGTAACATGCTTAGTACATCCAACTTTATTTTTATAAAGATGTGCTACATTGTAAAACCTTATTCTCATTTCTATATTGGATTATATAGGTCAGAATCATCAAGCTCGGGATGATTCTGGAAAGTTTATCACTTTAAAACAATTAATTTCTACAATCAGATATATATTTAAGCATTTACTGCTCAGACTTCACCATGTAGAAGGCTTGGTAGTCTGTCATGGTGCAAAGACTCTGATTTTTTTTTGACCACTGGAAAAACAGAACAAAACAAAGCCACCTCATAGTTGCCTCTTTTAGGTGATTTCAGACCAAGTTTTCCTTAATCTATAGGACCCAAGCAATCTGTCAAGTATTTTAACTTTTTCATCTTCCAATTTATATCCAAAATTTTCCCTGTAAGCCATTTCTCATCAGAATTCTACATCTTCTCCTTACTCAATACATGCAGGTATGAAAGAACTAACTGTGTCTTGTCATTACCAGTAATTTGCCAAACAGGTGCTCTAAGCACAAAGATTCTTTCCAAAATTCTGGCACCTACATCAGTATGGTATTTAATTTCAGTTGCAATACTCAGAAAAATGCCCATAACCAAGAAGTACAATATTTTCATAAGTATATTTCTTTCTATACTGACAAAAATTACTTTACTTCTAACTCTCAGCATCTAGATAAGTTCAAATTCAGGAAGAGACAAGATTTTTGCTATGTGTAAAACACAAGACTTCATAATAATAAAAAAAAATGAAATAAAATAATAACATAAAAAAAAAAAAGAGGCAGAAGGTTGGCTGTAAAACACATGATATTTGTAAAGTAGATGTCAGTGTTTAACTTCTTCACTAAGAAGCTGCTGCAGGAATTGCAAAAGCTACCTAAAATTGAAAAGACAGCAAGGGAGTACAGACAGCTGGCAATATCAAAGTGTGATGGAACACAAGGGAACAACAGAGTAACTTCAGGCTGGGGGAACCCAGTTTGGAACATGAAGCCCACAAAGCAAAAGATAAGCAAATTGAGAAAAAAAAAAAAAAAAAAAAAAGTGATTTCAAGTGAGACAGATGCCTCAAGGAAAACAAAAATCCCATCAGAAAACTATGAAGTTGTTTCAGGTAGAAAATCAATGCAAGAACAAAACAAACAGAATTAATTTATGTTTTAGTTCTCTTTTGTTCTTTTATGTTCCAAGGAGACAATCCACAGTCCAATTACAACAAAGGTCTTTCAAAGCATTTTACAGCAATGATATCAGGTGCTAATTAAGACATATTTTAACGAGGTTGCTTCATCTCACACTGTCACAAGTATGTGAAATATTAATTGATGAGAAGAGGTTTGGATTTGAGGAAACACTGTAATTTTAAGTACAGAACAAGGTTAATTACAGAATTCAAATATATAAGAAAACATTACTTCATCAGAAGAGAACCAAGGACAACTGATTTCTCTTGTTTATTATTTTTGGGTCCTTACCTGGCCTGTTTGTGGCAGCCATAATGAAAACCTGCTGACGATTCTCCAGACCATCCATCTCTGTGAGTAACTGGTTAACTACTCGGACACTGGCTCCTGACTTTAAAAGGAGAAATTTGTCAACAAATTTGAGAAAATGGTGGGAATGTCAATATTTTGAGGAAACTAAACAAAGAAACAAAAAAAACAACCAACCAGCCAAACAAAGTATCTACTAGCTCCTTTCCCTGAAATGCTACTCAAAGAAGTTTTTTTTCCACACTTTTTCCACACTTTTCACTGTCACTGCACTCTGGATTTCCACTATTGTATTCTTCACATGTTTCTGCCCCAAATTCACACTACTTCTATACCTGCCACACATTTTAACACGTGACAAACCTCTTCTTTCCCATTATGAATGGGAGACTCACTTAAAGTACATACAGATATTTATACTAATAATTTTCACATCTACCTCAACCCCCAAAACTTCTCAATATTCAGTCTTTTTAAAAACAAAACAAAACCAATCTTCTTTGAATATTTAAAACCTCTGAAACAACAGTTTCAGAGGGTGAACTACTCAGAGTTAATATTAAACTCCATAGTAGTGACATCCTATAACCAAACTCAATAGCTTAACCTGAACTTTATTCTAGAGTTGGGGAGACAGAGAAAACACAACAGCTGGAGAACAAGAGTTCAATAATAGGAGTTTGATTATGCAGTAAAACTGCTTGACAGCTTTTAAAGAATATTGTTTCAAATATACAAAAATATAATCCCACCTGTGGATAATTAGAATATGCAATGAAAATGCACATAGGGATCAAAAAGCCAATGGAAACACCAAACACTCCCAAGTGTCAATTATGAACCCCAAGGAGTCACCAGTATCACAGTCGAAGTAACCAATCTCCCCCGCATCCTGCCCAGACAGAACCTCTCCATGGTTAAAGGAGGCTGTGAAGAGCAGGGGTGGGCTTCGAGACACCAATGCCTGCTGCTGTGGCCAAAGAAGTGAAATACAGTGAGGCCAAAGCACACTTGTTCCCCCTCCTTGGCTACCATCTATGCCTACTGTGGTGCCTAGTACCAGATGGCTTCTGTTACGACTCTGCAGAAGCCACCACCTCAGGACATTCAAGAAGTCGTGTGACCCTCTCAGCTTAGCTATCTTTCATAGGAAATGAAGTATGCAAATTCAGAAGACAAGGTATGTTTCAGAAACAGATGATCAAAATTCCTCTCCTACAAACAGGAACAACAGAGATCCTTTCATTAGTGTCACTGTCAGCAATATCCATCTCAATAGTACTGTACTTAACTTGTCTGTTGAAAAAAGCATCTTCTCTTTCATTCACCACCATACATGAACCTGTACAGTATCATAAAATAGATGTTCTTCGTCTGCCTAAAACATAGAGCAGCTTTCCTTTCAACACACTAAGAATTTGCAGCAATACTGCCTTGCCAAAAGCAGAAGTTAATCCTAGATATAGGTAGTTCCTATTCCAAAACACAACAACAAAATCAAGACAGAGAACTTCACAAGTGGAATAGTTCTGAAGTCTAACACATTCCACTTATGCTCCTATCTCAAATATTCTCATGACCAAGTTCACATTGTTCAAATAAATACATACTGCATGTAAGCATTACAGCCACATACAGGTGACAGATTTTGGCCATAAATTAAATGTGATATTAAACTGCACTCCATCTTTTCCTATGGCTCTACACAGCCAAGTTGTTGGACATACACACATTTTCTGAGTATTTTTTTCTATATATGCATAAAAAAAATTATAAAATTTGACCAACATATTTTTCCTCAAACACGAGAAAGCCTATTGGATTATTTTTCTTGGGAGATACTGAACAAATGCTAGCAAAATGCCACAAAAGCTGCAACTAAGGTAAGCTATTTATGGAGATATTTTAAGACAGACTCACTTCACGGTCAGACCTCCGAGGGCACAAAGCATCGACTTCATCAAAAAAGATAACACAAGGGGCTGAATTCCTGGCACGCTGGAATACCTGACGTACAGCACGTTCACTTTCACCGACATACTAAAACGAATAGCAAATCCCAGTGAAAATTTTGCTTGGGAAAAAAAAAAAAAAAAGAGTTACACCTTTAAACACTACTTAAGGTGCTATGCAAGGGAGAAGTGCAACTTGCTACCCAGTTTATTTCTGGTAGCAGTGTGTTATCTCTATTTCCTTACTGATCAAGCTTTACATGGGAACTAGTTGTCTCTAACTCACTTTTGACATTTTGCAGTATATTCAGAGTTTAATGGAATTCTTACTTTCTAGGGAATAAATCTAATATGCCATCATTCTGCTGAAGAGAACTAACAAATGCAGTCTTCATTATCGACCCTGTTGTTCTTCAACAAACCCAGTGAGAAATTTTAACACAATGAGCACCTGAAGTTCATACAGTAGGTGCCTGAAGTCATGAGGTTGACAGTAAGGAAATGTAAAGTAAGCCAGAATTTCACTTTGAGTGGTGAATTGCAGAGGTGGAGGTTGCCAAGCTGTAAATGCAAACACTTCATTTTTTCCAAACAAACATGTTTTAATACAATTTATGTCTTCAGACAGTCTTTGAATCACAGCCAGATATTGTGTCTTTACTTCAGAAGGAAGTAGGGCTTCTCATTAACTTAGAGTTCTATTTCCTGTCTGTATCAGTACTTGAAGTACACATAAAAAAAAAAATAGTTTGGGAAAAGAATAATCAAATCTAGTATTTTGGTTTTAGCTTCCACATTTCTGATAAACAGGTAACTGCCATGGTCTTTCAAGATGTGGGCTGCAGCTATCTTGCTCAGTTCAACACATTCTCTTAACTTAGACCAAAGTTACTTCTAAGTCACATGCTTCAAAACTCAGACTACAGTTCTTTTATCTGTTAATAGTTAAAAATCTTTAAAAATCACTTGGATCAACTGAAAACAACACTGGTTTCCAAGGTTTCAATCTTCCATTAAGAATCTAAAATGACTGTCAAGGCACATTTTCAACTTCTGAAAGCTGAAAACTTTATTTTGCTTTGTGAAAGCTGCTTATTTGCTACTGATTACCAATTGTTCTCACTGTAGCTTTGAATTTATGTGCTCTTGCTTGATCTGTATAAATGCAACTATGCATGTAGTTGGTCATTTAGAAATCCTACTTCAGTCAAGAAGGCTTCATCTGCCAGGTAATTTAAACCAAGATACGTACTTTAACTACCCACATAGCTTTTTTTCTTTTCACATGAACAACTTCACTTTAAGCAAAGGTTACATAAGGCAACTTCAGCTGCATCAGTATCAGTTGTGTAATTACCAGGAATTTTGCTAGCCCCATGCTTTGGATGAGAAATCCGTAAGTAACAAAACATTGAATGACTACTGCATACCATATTTAGCAGTTCAGGACCTTTCACAGATAGGAAGTTCAGTCCAGACTCATTTGCCACAGCCTATCAAAAAGGGAAAAGACAGCATTTATATGGGGAGGCCACAAGAACTGAAATACTTGAGAAGGAAAACAAAAGTATTTCTATTAAGGTAAATATAATAAATAAAAATACATAAAACTGTAGACTATTTTCAAGTATATAATTTAGTCACAGTGAAATAATACATAGAAGTAGTTATCTAATAGAGTTTCTTCCTATCTTTGCTACTTTCTTCTTAACCAACTTCACTCCTTCAAGCTTTGCAGTAATTCCCTCTCAATTAACTTGTAACTTCAGGACAAGAAAAATCGAAAACATTTTAGCACAGATGCACAAATTTAATTTTCTGATAAGTGGTGCAAAAGCCCAACTTCTGGAAGCATCATCCAGACTCAAGTCATTACTACATAAACATCCACTTCAAGAAGATGATCCAGTATTTTTAAACATGCTTAGAAAATGGATTACCTTAGCTAACAGTGTTTTGCCACACCCAGGAGGCCCTGCAAGCAGGACACCAGCTGGAGTAGTCAGACCCAAGGCTTTAAACTGCTCTGGGTTCCGCACAGGAGCCTATAAAGAAAAATTATCATAGTTATCTGTGACAAAACTGAAACAAAAACAGAGCAAAAATCCACAAATCTTTTAAATTCAGTTACAGTTGGATGAAAAAAAAAAAAAAGCCAGTTTTTATTCCAGTTCTTTACAGGCTAAAAGAATAAATAGCCCATCAGCATCTTATAAACTTGCACTGGTAAGTACTCCAAAATGGGAGAAGTATCATTATTCAGAAAGAAAGACTTTATTTACCTAAGTTCTCATCTTGAGGTGTTAGTTAAGAACCCTCTGACTACTAACCTTCCAGCTAAGTAGTCACCAGTTCTTTCTGTGGCAGTTGAGTAATTAAGGTTATTGGTACAAAACTTTTAGATGCTTAAGCAATAATGAGCATACTGAAAACAGGAGGCATGACTTACAATAAGTGAAATGATAAATATGCACATCAGACTCATAATGAATTTGAAAGCAAATTATAGATGTCTATTTTAATGAAGAAGTTGCAAAATTTCTAGTGTATAGCATGTCAGCAGCACATTATACCTTAAATAAGTATTAAAAAACAAATAAGCATGGGTTTATTTTCTGAATAGGGAAACCCCCCAAAATATAAAAATATCTAAGTTAAATTTAAAACACACCAATATTGCCATGGTCAGCTCCTCCCGAACATACTCCAGGGCTCCGATATCTGCCCATGTCACATCAGGAACTGTGACAAAGCCTTCTCTCTTGGCAGAGGGTTGCACTGATGATAGTGCAACAATAAAATCATTCATCTCAATGCACAGCTTCTGCAGCTGCTCCTCAGGCAAGGGGTCTTGCTTCTTCAGCAAATCCAAAAGTCTCTGCAGTTCATCCTTCTGGTACACAGAAAGGGACAGAAAAAAAGATTATGCACTGGATTAGATTATAAGAACTCATTTTTAAAGGGATTTTTCAAAGACACTTGTTTCAACTGTAGTATTACTTGCTATAAAACAAATTACTTTGTACTATACACATATGTAAAATAACATTAAAATAACAGTAATGACAAAAAATGTTCAAGGAAAGCCCTATGTACATTTAATGGTTGTGAAAGCACTGAGCTGACTGACTACAGTCTTGATTTAGATACTACAGAAACAGAGCTAGCACATGTATTTTGTCTTGCAATTCTTCCTACTGCTTCTCCCACACTGATGGGGGAATGTTCTTTCCATGCCGAAATTCCCAAAATACATATTAATTCTGTTTTTAATAAGAAACTGATCTCAACAGAAAGTGTAGAACTCTACTGAGCAGCACAATATCATCAATCCGCGGAACATTTAGTTACATATAAACCTTTAAAACTCTTAACACACCTTTTAGATTACACACTTTTATTTAACATAATCTTATTCCAAGTCATCAACTCATTTCCTCAAGCTGATTAGACCTGGTTTTGTACCCAAGCCCTGATAAAGTTTGGGCAAACAGAACAGAAACACAGCTTTGCAGTGCTGTTTCATCTTGCAGACCACAGCACCCCAGGCAGGTACGTTCCAATTTCTCCAATCAGTTCTTTATTGGGGAAAACTATCTGACAAAATACTTGATCAAAATAGCTTAATACCTTCACAACAGAAACACATTCTATTCTAATATGGAAAGGCAATATCAAAGCAAATTGATACTGCACCACAAGTAAAACTATACCAACATATTCATCATGAGAGGGCATAAAGAGAGTAAGTTTTCCAAAACTCTGTGAAGTTTCCACATTTTCCTACAGGGGTATGGGAAAAGTACCACTTTCTATTTGTTGCAGCTAAGATAGCTCTACAATTGACCACAAAGAAACAGTGTTTACAGTGCCTGATACCCCTTTTAAGCCCTCCCACCCCTTTTAAGCTCCCCCATCCTCTTAACAGAGCCATTAAGAGAAACTCTGAAATGGCCAAGATCACTGAGTTTGTTTACTTGAATTGTGTGAATGATTTTTAAAGGCCCTGTATGTTTATTTTTCCATTATAACCATAATATAATGGTTTTAATTACAATGCCCTGTATTAGTCTATGTCAACCTCCTGCCAGCTATCAAAACATGGCTCTGTTACGATTAGACTTCCTCATCCTCAATAACCCTTTGATCACGGTGATGTTGATAAAAACTGCAACTACCTGCCCCTCCCCCACTTTCTTTTGGCTACACCAGGCCCCAGGAATCACTGGGAGGTAAGCAGTACAGTAGTGTTACTCTAATACAAAGGCTTATTATAGCTTTTTACACTGTTTTTTATTAATTACAGTAACAGTTTTCTTCGGCAGTCCTTCTAAAACCAGAATCTGAGTATAACGTGGATTTAACAGCACTTTGTTTTACTTCTCCAGACAAGTCTTTAGGCAACCTACACATAATGAAGGCACATATACCCCAAATTTTGAGAAGCAGGGCCAAGAATTTCTATATAAAGATATTGTAGTTCACTGACCACAGCACGTTACTCATGCTACAGAATAATTCTGGCACTGGAAATGCCATTTTCTGCAACAAAGTTCTAGCAGTAGTGCACACTAACAGACACTTTCTCTGCAGCTCAAGTCACACTGCTAACCCAACTTTTCTACAGGATAGATACCTCTTCCTCAGACTTGCTACAGGAATTAGACACCACAGGTGTTTTACCCCAGGCATTCACAGAGCTGGAAGGAAAATGCAGACTGTGTAAATATTTGTAAACTTTGGCTAACTGTAACTATATACCAGGGCAGGGAAAAGCCTCAGGCATCACAATAGGTATTTCACTGAGGGCACAGCAAACAGCTTGGTAAAAACTCAGTGAAAGTTCTTAAAATTGTCTTACAGTCGATACACTTTTAAAACAGATATAGATATTATTTTAACCTCTGGCCTGCTAGAAAACAAAACACACCACCACCACCACCACCACCACCAAACCACTTCTATAAAATATTAGCAGGATTTTTAGAAGATGGGAGGTTTGGGAGCCACTTATTCAGACCCACTATACAGGTTTAAGTTTCTGTCTCAGAAGCTGATATTTCTAAATCTAAATTTAATATTATGCTGGCCATAGATGTTTAAGGAATAAATACCTCAATAGGAAGTTCTAGTTGGTTGTTATCCTCTTCCACCAGGTTATCTGTTTCTATTCCCATGCTTTCTTCAGCTATGTTTCCTCCAGCTTGTAGATGTTTCCTTTTCTGCTTCTCAGATTTTATCAGGACCCTGTTCACTGTGCACATTGCTGCCTCACGACAAAGCGCCATCAGATCAGCACCTACATAACCCGGAGTCAGCCGTGCTAAGTGATGAAATTCAAAGGACTCTGGGAGCTTAAGTTTTCGACACAAAGTCCGAAGAATTCTAATCAAGTAAAGGGAAAAAGAACAACAAAATAAAGATGAAGCTGTGGCTTTTTAAATTTTCTTATGAAAACAAACAGCATTAATTTAGGGTTTCTTTCAGTCCACATAAACTGGGAGTACAGGGAGAACAGTTTTCACTCAACTAGGAAGTAACCAACACTGCAACCCACAAAACGATGCTATCTATTTCCTTTCAGTTCTTAAGCGAAAAACAACAGCATCAATCAGGCAATGTCAATCAGTGGGTAAAACCTAGTTTTGGAGAATCTAAAGATTATAGATCCTTTAAACCTTAGTTTATGATTCAAAATTGACAGAGTAGATCTCAGCACGTACCCCAGAAACACACACAAATTATCCATTGAGATATTTAACCTTGTATTCCCAACAACCTTAGCCTGCACTGTCTGCTCCATCCCACTTTTACTTATGAACAAGGAACATCCACAACAAACTATTCTGCAAGGAACAAATGAAATCAAACTATGTGAGAAGCTCTGTCCCTTAATTTTCAGTATGTTTCCCCTACCATTGTCAATAAAATATAACTGTAGATATTTTCCATGTGCCCAGTAAAATTTCCAACAAGCAACACACAGATTGTGTTAGCTCAGCTTGTATTACCTCATCCTCACTCAAAAGTTACACTTGTCTGTGCAGTTCCATCACTAATACAAAACAGCACAATGTAACTGACAGTTAAGTGTTATGCTTCACACTTTTTTGTTTTAAATGGAAGGGTTTTTTTCACTCTATATCAAGGCTAAAACTTTAAAAACCCCCTTTGAGATCCACTGAGACCTCCTGCTACTCTTTTAAGCCAAGGACAACTGCAAACTACATGAATAGTCCAAAAAAAAAAAAAAAAGAGAGACAAAAGCCAATGTAGCCACACAAATACTGGCATTGAAGAATTCTGAGCAGAGGCATCAAATTAACTAGTTTAAAATTGCAAAACATCACTTCATTCAGAAAACGTTTTTAAAAGGCAGCACAAATCAGTGAAGATCATTACCATACTTTCTAGTTCTAACGAAAACTAGTTTAAATTATTTGCAGATCAAGTAATGTAACTGCAGAAAAGTTATGAAAATAAAAAACTATTCAAAATACTGAAATTACAATACGTTTCATCTGTTTGCCTTCCCCACTAAAAAGTTCCACCATCCCTCATTTAAATCTTTATTAGCAATATCAGCTTGGTTCTCAAGAATTTTTCAACCTGTCTAGCAACAACTGTAGCTAATCAAGTGACTCAAAGTGTAAAAAGTTAACAACTGTAAATGGTTATTTCCAAATTTCCCCCAACAAAAAAAATAAATCACCCCAAACCCAAAACAAAACAGAAAAGCAAGGGAGCAGGGATAATTTCAAAATAAATATCTAAAAAAAAAAATAAAAATCACCAGTTCTTGTAAGCCTACACCTCCAGGAACACAAATACAATTGCACAAAGCAGTAACATGAACGAATGTGACTACATTCTAACTTGTATTTCTGTGAATATAATTTTTTAACGTGAACCTGAGAAACACCATAGAATCGGAACTCTCATCAGTCAACTCTAATTTTACCTCTAACCAGTTGCAAGTTTTCACACAGCCAAGAGGAACGCAATTGCTACAGAGGAAGAAGGAAAAACAAACCAAACCACAAAACATGAAGTCATGGCCAGAAAAGGAAGGGAGGAGGATGGGATAATGGTACGTAAGTAGTGCTGACAATACAAAGTGAACGATGTTGCAAACAGAATAGTTTGCCTTTTCAACCTAGAAGTAAGATTAGCTGAGCTAGAAGGAACTTATCCTTTAACCTTTCCTTCCTTTGCATAACAAGATAAACCACAACTGTTTTCACACTTCTCTTCCTGTGTTTTCAGCAAATGTTTTATTTATTTAATGTAGTCTAACAGTCATGGGTCTCTGGAGTAAAAAGGGCCAGTTACGCAAAACAGAATGACTGCAGCTCAGCTTAGTGCCCGGACTGGTGTATTTCCATGAGGAATGGAAAGGAAGAATCTAGGCCTGTTGTTTCGGGTATGTGCTTGAGAGGACTAACAAGCAGGCTGTACTTAATTTATGTTCATAATTTAATGGTTACATAGGGAGCACCAAAGACAGAATGTTAACTTCCTGAACAACAACAAAAATATATATTTAATTCCATCATTTACATTGTTAAGGCACTTGTAAACCCATTAATATAATGCTAAAAGCATAACTGCACACAAGAAAGGAAACCACACTGATTGCAGACACAGCTACCAAGACAAAGAGCAGATGCACACTTAATGTCTTCCGCACTTTTCAGTGTGTGCTGATCCACGGGCGCGTATAGGCACAAACAGGACCAAACACAATACTTTTCCTTATTTTTTATGTTAAGTTACACATTATTTCCTGATTAATTAATCAAAAAGAAGATTAAACTTTGCAACACATACTTTTCTCTTGCCACTTCATCTGGGATCCCCAAACAAATTTCTCGATCAAATCTCCCCGCTCGTCTCAGCGCTGGGTCCAGTGAGTCAGGCCTGTTAGTTGCTCCAATAACAAGGACCTGGGTAGTTGCAGCCACGTTATTCAAGTCTAAAGGAAGGAAGGAAGTTAGTACTCATACTCACCACCTGTTTCTGCTGCACACAATAACAGAACAGCAGAGGTAAACTAACCAACAATCACCCTAAGCTGCTGTTCATTATTATTTCTACTACTTAGAATTTGCATTTTGCACAATCAAGAAAAAATAAGCATTTCAAATTATATTTGATGCATTTTCTCATTATATCTGTTTATACAACAGACGGGCTTATCTAACATCATACAGACCACTGTGAAAATAATGTAGTACATCCCCTCCCATTTATTGGAATCTTCCTAACACCAAGTAAACTGTGCCAAAATACAAAAATTATTACCACTATCGCCACTAAAGCAACCAGGAGTCACTACTGAAGGAAAGCAGACAGTGAGCCTGATAATCAGAAAATTTAGTTTAGTACAGATGTTCCTGAAACTGACCATCCATACACGTTAGGAACTGAGCAACAATTCTCCGTTCCATGTCCTTCGATGCAACTTCTCTTTTGGGGGTGATTGCATCAATCTCATCAATGAAAAGGACACATGGTGCACTGGACTAGGAACAAGAAAAAAAAAATCATAATTACAAAATTACACCGAGAAAGTGTATTATGAGAGGAAAAAAATAAGCTTTCAGATTTTCTGTTCTATAACCATTATTGTAAGTCTGCTGCACAGTCAATCTCTCCTGGAACAACTCTGGTATTCTAATTGACTATCTGGAGAGACACCAGACTATGAAACTGTGCTGACTAGAGACTACGAAATAATTGAGGCATGAGATTCAAAATGTCTCTACATATTGTTAAAAATTTAAACGTACACCTCCATGTTGCTTTATGTTTTCCAGAAATATTCCCTTGTCACTGCTTACTTGCTGAAGTTCAAAAAAAGAATCGGACAAGAAAGGTCTGGGGGGTTTTTTGGTGGTTTGGTTTTGTGTTTTTTTTTGTTTTCTGTTGTGTTTGTTTGTTTTGTTAGTGATAAAGCTGGAGAATTTCAAGTAGTAGTATTACTGACACACATAATGAAACAAAAGGAGCAGTAGGTGCTCACAAAAAGCCATCTGCCAACTTCAAGTTTACTACAGAGCCTGACCATGTTCAAAGAGTAAAAATGTGCAGTAACTTGTACAAGTGTTCTAAAATTCCTGTTCATAAAAAGTGAACACTAACAGAGAAAAATAATTACTGTAACTAGTAGAAAACAACAGTGCTTAACTGACATAAGATTATTAATATTATCAAAAAGCACTAGAATACAAAGGAATACTTGAGGAAAACACTGGAATCATCTTCAAAAGTCCCATGTAAGAATATTGTTAAGAGCCGCGCATGCTGTTATCAGGTATCAAGTGCGCCATCTAGTTGTCATTCACTTTTCTGCTCTCTGACAGGGAAAAGGCACAACTAAGCTACTAAGATTCCACAGCACGTGCATAGCGTGGAGCTATGTGAGTTTTCTCTACACAAAAATGGCATAAAACCCAAGTAGAAGTGAATGTGGGGGACTATAAGAAAGGCATCAGATTTTATTATTAAACATATTCTATGCAATACATCTAATTGCTTCAAAAATACCTTTTATAGCAACCTCCCCTCCATCACTATACGTACAATAGGTAAGTAATTTCTAAAAACTCTGGACAACCACTTATTTTATTTTATTCTAAGCAACATCTTAATAAGGCTTTCTGAAAATTAAGATCTAGTATGAACTGGAAAAATATCATTCTAACAGCCTCACGATCAGTCTTTTTGCCCTGTTTGCATTCTTTTTACAGGAACATACTCTAAACACTTATATACAGTTGTGACGGAGAGCAGAAAATTGGAATAAAGTTGGAAAACCGGAGGTCAGGAATAGAAAACTGTCCTCGTGAAAAAAAACATTAGCCACAAACAAACACAAAAAAACCCAAACCAAAACAAACACAAAACCAACCAACCAACAAAAACCCCCACAAATAAAACCAACCAAAAAAAAAATATTGAAAATCTGCCTTTTTAAATTAAAATTACCTCGATCTGTCTGGTTCTCTTTACTTCTTACTAGGTCTGGAAGTTTCACCAAAACAAGACTTCAACTATCACTATATTGCTTCACTCCTGTTCATATATTTGTCCCAAATTTTTTACTTTACAGCAAAACATCAAAGCCTCAAGTCTCCCACATTCACTCAAATTCCAAGCCATATAAAACCGTTAAGCAAGCCTTGTAACTAAAAGGCACAGTGAACTAACTGCTCTTGTATCCTTTTTATTTTTACATATTGAGGAAAACAGCTTCAAATAGGTAAATAATTTATGCTGCTCTCTTTACATTGATATGATGAACATATGAATGATACTTTGTCGAAATCTCAGAAAAGTAATCTTTGTGCTCTATGACAGCATGATGCTTAGAACAATGGAATTCTGGTCAGAGAACAGGGAGACACTATGACTTGTTTGCGGCAGCAGAAAGATTCGCTCGCAAATATTCACTCGCATTCAAACAATAGCAACAAAGTATGAATCTTTATAAAGAAAAGGACAAAAAATTCAGTGTTATTTCCAGTGGGTGTCTCACCACAGCCTGCTCAAACAATTCTCTCAGTTTCTGCTCCGATTCCCCTGACACTCCAGACACTATCTCTGTTGCTGCCACCTTCAGCATTGGAAGCTCAAGTTCCTGAAAGAGACAAGGAAGAGTGTACAATATATCCAGCGGTCAGAAATGTTGGCTGTCCTAAAGGAAAAATATTTTCCAATACAACATCTTTCCCACTCAAAGATTATGTAATCAAGAGTAAATCTGGAAGAGTTTATAAAAGGATGAATAATGAACTCCAATTTAAAATGGGTCTGAGATATTTCGCCGAGTGAACAGAAATAGATACAAAAAAGAGGTTTCCCTAATGCAGTTAGAGAACAACTGCACTGTCAAATAGCTTTGCACCTTGGTGCCTAATCCAGTCCTTTGTAACACATATATTTCAGTTCATGCTTGGGCTCTCTTCTTGAGAAAACTCTGTATTTCCATCGGTAACAAACGATTGCTTAGCAGTGTGGAAAAGATCCCCACCAGGTTTGATTCCCTTAGTCTTACTCCAGAAATATCTAAGCGGGATTGCACAGTAAGATACTTGTAAAGCTCACATTCAAGGTTTTCTGCTATTAAAAAAAAAAATAATTGTAACTTTCATAGACTGTAGCACAGTAGTGCTATGGGTAGTCGCAGCCTATTTCAAGCTCTTTGAACTACACATACATATATAAAAAAATCCTAATTTATACAAATCAAGGCTACCAGAGACACTACATGGGGCTTGGAGGAGATAATGTGCCTTAAATACCACTACTGAATATGTCTTATTTAAGAAAAAAGTATTTTAAAAGTAGTCACTAAGTTTATCTCATCTCTTAATTTTTTTTTCATGTGTATCATGTTTCTCTCCCCAAATTTAGTACCCTTCCAGGACATAAATACCCACTGAAGTATTAAATATCACAGATTCAATGTGTACCTTTTTAAATTAAGGCACTAAAAAAAACCAAACCAAACCAAAAAACAACCCACACAAAAAACAACCACCAAACAAATCTCTTTTTTTTTTTTCAAATGTTTGAATTAAAATGTCGAAGGGTCTAAGCAACATTTAAAGAAAAAACAGCAGTATATTCTTCCAAAGGTGAAATCTGCAGTATACAAGTTCATGATTTATAAGAAATGTCCATGGTTATCAGTAATTAGCCCTAAATAGCCCCTACATTTTTATCCAAAACTGGCACAGAGCAGCAAAGCAGGCACACACACCAAACTATTAACACCAATATCATCATATGCTCTGAAATAATTAAGTTTGACATAGATAAGGCAACATCCAGTTCTGGAATTCAGAAATCCCTGTTTAAAAGATGCCACACAATATAATGCCTCATAAATGATTATAAGGCTGAGTCCAGTCTGAAAATATCACAGTAAATTTAACCAAATGTATACTCCATTTATAGTCTTCTCCATACTTATGCCTATACTGCCATCCTGGAAATGTCTCAGAAAATTAAGTCAAACACAACACCTTGTCACTATGTCTGCTCTTCATATATGAAGTTCTATCAAGCACAGACTCAAGTGAAATTTAAACAAAGGAACTGAATACATTTTAGACTAAGATAGGAAAGAGAGAAAAAGAGATAAGAAACATCTACTCTATCATGAAGGAGGAATTTTTTTTTTCCTTCTCTAAATATAATTCAGAAAAAGAAGAAATTGTAAATTTAAAGCTCTTTCACCCCAGCAATTGCCTGTGCAAGTAGCGTCTTTCCACATCCTGGTGGTCCATGTAAAAGAAAACCTCGAGGTGGAACCACACCTAAATGGGTATAGACTTCAGGATGACGGACATGGATGAGCATCTTACATACTTCCTGTTAAGAACAAGAGAAACCTCCATTTAAATTGCAAAAATTAGTACTATAGATTGCTAATATTACAGACAGGACAAAATAAAGCAACTTCTATTTATTAATGTATTTTCAGTGACTGCTTACAGAAGGATTAATCAAAGGAAAAAAAAAGAAATAAAATTTAAAACATTTTGTTGTGGTTGGTCTAAGCAGCTATTCTCAGGGCCATGCAGATGAATTCTGCCAGATCTCTTGCCATTTTTCATGCAACATTTTATTCAGTACATTTTCTATCCCAGTAATAAAATTTTAACTAACCTTTAAAGTTTCATCATTTCCTCCTACATCCTCAAACTTCACTGAAGGGTGGTAAAGCTCTGATCCCTTACTTCTAACTGTTAAGAAGGAAAAGTCATGCAAATTTAGACATGGCATAACAGTAGTTGCTAACACCAAACAAAAACATATACAGCCTCAACAATTAGCTAAGTTAATAAGCTACATGGTGTAGTATAATTTTTTAGTAGTAAACACAGGACTGGAAAATCTTTTTTTAAATACAACATGAAGGCTACATGTCTTTAAAAACAAAAACAAATAAAAACCACCAAAAATACAACGAATAAAACACACAACACTTGAGGTCACAACTCTTCACAGAAAACACTTCTCTGGTAATGGGATTCCACAGTCAAATATCATCTCTTTGTTTGGAGCGGCACACCAAAAATAACTTACCTTTCTCTTTAAGTAAAATGGAATTAATTTCTCCATCTACATCTGGAAAATCTTCTTTTTTTCTTTTTGCTCTCTTAACCTTTGTCTTTTTTCTTTCACTCTCCAAGACAGAAAATTCTGTTGATTTCTAGAGCATAAAACCAGGATTACATGTACAAAACCTTTAAGTCAGTGAATTTCTGCAAATTTTTAAAAGAACAAAATGTGTGTCTATGATGCTCAACTTACACATATTATATAAATAAAGAGAAGCATGGCAGGGATGTAACCCTTTTTGTAGAAAGTTGTGGGGGTTTTTTTAACTTGTGATTTGCTTATTTTTTTAAGGGCTAATTACACCAGTCACTTATTTGCTAAGAGTACATACTGATAAGCAAAAAAAAAAAAAAAAAAACAACCCCAAACAAACCTCAACTCATTAAAACCCAAACCACTAACCAAAATCAGACACCAGCTATTTGCATGCAGGAAAAACAGAAATAAAAAGATTTAATTAAAGTTAGGGTTTGGGTGTTGGATTTTATTTTTTTTTTAGAATATAGCATTGCAAAAATTTTACAATTTGAAGATCTCCTTTTTATTCAATTTCTCAGTATGAGAGGATGCAGTACTACTAAAATAAAGGGGTGATTTGTCAAATCTGCCTATTCAGTAAGCATTTTGTATAATCAAAAAGGTATATGTAAATGTAGTTCTTTCTTCACATACAAAAAGAGCATCCCACCAAAACGTCTGGGTGGCCAAACAACATAAATGTTATCTCCCATATATAGGTAGAAAGTTTATAATAGATAAACAAAGCTGTTTTTTTTTCTAAACAAGATAAAAATCAAGGTGGGGCAATCACAAAGTGGGCAATAGGTCGGGGTGGGGAGTAGGCCCTATTTTTAACTCTTTTTAAATCAATGCAATTTCCTTTCAACTTCCCCAAATCACAGAATGGTTTGTGTTGGAAGGGACCTTTAAAGGCCATCTAGTCCAGTCCCCCTGCAGTGAGCAGGGACATCTTTAACTAGATTAGGCTGCTCAGAGCCCCATCCAACCTGACCTTGAATGTGTCCAGGGATGGGGCATCTACCACCTCTCTGGGACAGTGTTTCACCACCCTCACTGTAATATAGATCTTAAATCTAGTCTAAATCTATCCTCAAATCCATAAAACTTCAGCTTTCCCCAGGCTCACTAAGACTTAACCACTGACTAAGGAAGATCATATGCTACAGCTACAGCAAGCCACATGCTTCCGGACTAGTTAGACTGATCACTGGCAAGTGGGATACATAACACTTCTCTTCCTCTCAGTATGGAACTAATCTGGGACTCCTCAATACTGAGCACTATATTTTACTCAAAAACTGTGGAGGAAATTAATAATTTTGTGACTACTACCCTCCCATACAAACATGCTTGAAATGGGCCAGAAGTTTAAAAAAAAACCCAAACTTTTGACACAAGCTAAACACTGGACTAAGACCTTTCTTTTTCAGAAATGAAGCTAAAAACACGTACTCCACTGGGCTTAAGCCACCCTTTCCTTTCTATTTAACACGTTTACTATCTTTAAACACAGCGTGCATGTATGTCATAGAAACAATGTATATTAAAAATCCAGAGAGAAAGGCAGACAGTCATTTTTGGTCTTAGTATCACCCTTCAAAAGCCTATCAAATTACACAGGAAATCATATTAATACTTGCTACTTAAGCCACACAGGGTTTTATAAAACACAATACCTCAGAAATCAGTTTCTTTTCATCTCCTCCATCCTCAGAAAGATCAATGAAAAAGTCTTTTCCACACGGGGTTTTGTCAATGAACCAGCCACCTTCAGAGATGCGTTTTTCACCTCGTATTGCTGGTGAGAGGGTGCTTGCTCGAGGTGCTGATCTCACAGGAGGAGGACATTCCAGTGGTTCATTTTTTGGAGTGGTTGGAGTAGAATCGGGATTTCCTTTCTTGTATAAGCTCAGCAGGGAACTGTTCATGTGATTTGTAGACTGCAGAGTCATGGTTTTTAGAAGAAAATAATAGAGGTTATAATTCGGATTATTTATATTCCATAAACATCATTCAGCATTATCTCTGCTGGAGAAAGTAGTCATGCATCTTCACACACACTTCCCTGCAAACTAAATGATCATATATAAAACTACTTCTGATGGTTGAAGAGGCAGCAGCCTTTGAAATTTACCCTGAAATGACTCCTGCTAATAGACAGTCAACTCTTCTAGTAATAGTTGGATATGTCATTTCCTTCAATCATTTCACTCATTTGATAGCCAAGACTTTCAAGCCCCCAGTGTGCTTTCCTCAAAAGTGACTCCCCACCAGAGTCTTCCTTTTTCTTCAGAAAAAATAGTCTCCTTTTAGCAATATAGATTCCTAGCTGGAATTGCCAACTCTGACCATACCTAATCTTCACCCCCACTTTTAAACTCTCCAAGTGCTTTGCAATTTCACAACGTAGAATCACGTGTTATGCAAATACAATCATAATAAAATACAACTTACTAGATCTTCTGGATAATCATCATAATCAGAGTCATCTGTAGCATTTCCTGCGGTCCTTCACATGGAAGGAAGACAAAAGTATTAATATATCAGAGCAGAACTGCAAGTGAGACGCCCACAGAACAAAACAAATGCAATTTCCCTGTAGCCATGATATGCAGTCTAAGACTGGAGAAAAAAAATCCTGATTTGCATTCTTTAAATTTAGTACTACAAAGAGTTAAAAAGTTTCATCCTTTCCAAGTCTGTGATGAGTTGGATCAACTTGGCAACCTGGCTGACAGACAGTCCTAAAAACCACTGATGTAGGATCAACCTGATTCAGCTCACCAAGGGATCAGACAGTAACTAGTAGCAAATCACCGCTGAACTAGACTAGACCCATACTTCTGACAATAGTGTCCTCATTTCCCATGAAACTCTTAATATCTATCACAGGTTAGAGAAACCAGAATGGTCCATGAGGCTATGCACAGGGTCAGGAAATCTTAATTCCAATCTCATACCCAGTGGTGATATACTCTCAATAGCTGGTATTGTAGCCTTACCACTCAGATTTAGCTATTATCTCTCACAGCCAAGAAAGATTAAGAACAAAACAAAGGAACTGAATCACATGAGGAGGACTGTGGCCTTATGTGGAAAAATATTAAGGAAGGCCCAAGGATATCCATTAATTCAGGGTTGCGTGTTCCTCGTAACAGAGAAATTACGATTGGCTCTAGTATCTGCTTGTCGAGTGAAAAAAAAGGGCTTCTGTTAACTACAGCTAACTTCTGATGAAGACAAGCCTATGGGAAATCACACATTTACCTGCAAACTTGAAACTACCAAAATTTAATATGAAGACAGAAACCTTTAAAATAACTACAATACTATTAAAGTAATCTAATGGCAAAATTTCTTCTTACTCATTTTGCTCTTGTTGTCTTGCTCTTTTTGCCACATGGTCAGCTTCTAAAACTGCTAAATCTTCACGTTCTTTTTCACTACTGATTATTCCAAATACTGAAAGAGAAAAAAAAAGTTCAAACATGTTAAGAAAAAAGCCAAAGCATAATAATAAAAAAAAATGGCATCTTGGACATAATACTAATAGAATTACCTTTTTCGACTTGTATTCTAAAAGCATTTCTTTTTCTTCGTCCATATTCTGCACTGAAAAAGAAAAAGAACATAATAGATAGGTTACACCAACTGCTTTTTCCCTTGACATATTGTCATTCTCAATTGAAAAGATACATTGTAAGTTGATGCCCAATCTTCTACACAAGTTCTTATTAAAAACCAACTACATGAAAATGTGACTGTCATTTCTTAAGCCTGGAACAGTGTGGAAGAGTGGCTTGCTGAGCTAGGCCACAATACAGGTCTAGTGAACCAAAGCCATGAAAAATCCTTAGCATGAGTGTGCTAAGTGACTAGCAGCTCGTCTCGCCTCCTTGCACATCCTTGAACCGGTGA
>JANHFX010026158.1:0-18937 GCA_027560015.1 Chloroceryle amazona
CACCCGACCCGCCCCCAGATATATAATCCAAGAAATAAGAAAATAAAGGATTTATCTGTTTCTGATCTTACTATATGAAAAGCATTTAGACTGCTGCTGTAGATATATATGCTGCCAGCTTCAAACGCCATCTGACTTGTCAGAAACTGCTCTACATTGCAAAGTACCTTTTGTCTAGATTCCCATGTGATATGTCTTGTACAAGTGCATAGATCACTTCATAACCTTATTATGAGAGGAAACATTTTAAAGAGTTTTTAAAGTCCTAAGCATTTTATGGTTCAGAATTCATAAGGGATATGAACTTATGTCATTGCAACATCAGGAAGGCCTAAATCCCATGGAAACTGAGCAGGATTCTACCACCTAATTAAATAGACACATTGTCGACAGACAATGGAGAGGAAAAACGAAAATGGGAAAAGGACAATAATGAAGAAATTAATTTTGAACTTCAGCTCAAGACTTAAACAGGCAGAATGATATTATAGGGTTTTTTTTCTTAAATTACAGCAGCTGTATACAAATTGTTTTCTATTATTTCCCCTTGTTCAGAATTTCAAAGGTCACTCCCTCTCATGATTTTTCTGTATTTTTTTTTCATAATTATATATTTTGTCTTTTGAGTGAACTACTGTAGATGTCTCAAGGATGGTCTAGTTTATATTTGTATGAGTTCTCTCTTTAATTTTAATAGACGTTACTTTCCTCTTGCACATCCTTTTCCTGGCAGCTCACTGTAACTCCAGAAGGTTTAAGTAGAAGGAAACACGGAACATTTTTTCTTGGCCATTTTCAGTTGTGTCATGTTTTAGGGTCAGGGCAGCCCACTAGACCAATAACAGGTGCTCTGTGTTAACCCCCCTCCCTCCCCAAAGGGGAAGAGAAAGGGAATAAGGAAGAGAGACTTAGTGATTAGAAAAGGAAACTAGAACAACTTTAATGAAAATGAAAATAATAATAAAAATTGAATATATACAAATATATACAAAACCAATATTGAACCCAAACCCCCTGATGGTAATTACATCACTGTCACCACTGATGTTGTGGAGCAGGCAGATGGGAGCTGTGTTCAGGAGCTCGAATCTGGTACTGGGTTCAGGAACACCTGTCCTATCCACTTCTCCCTGCAGGTGCAGCCTTTTACTTTCTTCACCCCACAACATGGTACGCAAGATCCAACAGCTGTCTTAGTCTGCACACCAATCTAACTAACCCTATAGTAACATGCCAGAACACATGGGGTGTTATCACTGCTAGAAGGAGACACTGCCTGTGAAAATGGGCTTCTGACTTCAGACAGTGCAGTTAGTTAGAACTGAGCTGAAAAATAAAATCACTGACAGAATTATTTCTGTTTTCACTCAAACCAGGATAAGTTAGTTGCCTCACATGGAGGTAATATAATTTGAAATTGATTTATCTTTTATTTTCTCTCCTCAAATGTCCTGTAAGGTCACACTACATTTAAAAAGCCTGTTACTTTTCAGCTGAGAAGTACTGATAAGAGCTGATTCTTCTCTCAGGAATCTGTAACACACTTACAAACTTTGCAAAGTGCTTTTGTTTCTTTAGCTAAAGGTTAAACAGTGTCAGTTGTTATTATGTTATCAATAATTTATTCTCCTTTTCTTATGTGTGCACCAATGGGAATATATACTCTGAAGTGTTGGATGTTGATCTCTAACTGCATTTTACTACAACGGGAGCAGAAGGTCTTGGAAAGTAACAAATTGACAAGTATATGTAGATAAAATGCAAGCAAAAAGACCTGCATAGCCCATTTTGAGAAAAATAATATTTATTATAACATGTCGTATTACATAGAATAACAACACCTCTTTTTTTCTTTAAAATAAATATGATCCTCTTTTGAAACTAAGACCTGTGAATCAATTGCTGTCAAGAGGGTCTTTCAATTCCCATTGTGGCAATTGAAAAGATATCTGTATGAATATATATATATTCACAGAGTTATATTTAATATATCTTTAAACACACATATGAGGAAGCTAGAGATTACTATGATAGAGTGTTTAAAAGACTGATGAGTGAGGTCAGTTTTAAAATTTAAAACTTAACTTTACCGATTTCTTTCATTGTGCATGTGCTTACCCAGTATTAATCATCTTCAATACAAATACAAAACTCTTAGCCTTTAACACTTCTAAAGTGGCCATGAATATAACACATTATGGAGGAGGTGCAGGGCAGCGGGCACAGGTGTCTGCAGTCCTTGGATGCTCTTAGCAGCCAAGGTGTGGATGATCTGACTTGAAAGTCTCTAATCACAGAGATAGTTGAGCCAAAGTGTGTTTGTTTTATTTCATTTCTTCCCTGTTTAAACTTCTTTATGTCAGAACTTTTTATGCCCTTGCCTCCTTCCCCTGCTTTTGACACTTCTTTTGCTGTTTTCTGTTGTCTTGCTAGTCTCCTCCTTGTGCTCATGGATACAGCAGCTGTACTGTAATTTTGCAATGTTGTGCTTCCTCTTTCTTGGTCTTTTTCTGACAACTTCTTCTTCCCACCCCCTAAACGTAGT
Organism: Chloroceryle amazona; assembly: GCA_027560015.1. Lineage (NCBI taxonomy): Eukaryota > Metazoa > Chordata > Aves > Coraciiformes > Cerylidae > Chloroceryle > Chloroceryle amazona. The sequence goes on from JANHFX010026158.1 coordinate 2,546, forward strand.
TACACCCATCCTTTTTAGCCACTTTGGTGATCATATTGCTTACATAATTATGTCAAACTGTGCCTGACTATACCATCACAGTGTTACAAAGCATTATTAATTACTGTTAATTATACTGGTTTAGTACATTCATATTCAGGTTCAACACTAATATTAGTCACTGTCTTACCTTATTTATGTTGGACTGCTTATAGTGTTACCAAAACATGGAAATATTTTGGTTGTCAGTGATCCTTGGAGGTTATCTAGCCTGAATTCCTTCTCAAGTCAATGCTATCTGAAATTACACAAGGTTAATTAAGGCTTTTTCCAGTCGATCTGGAATATCCCCATGGACAGGTATTCCACAGCCTCTCTGACCAACTTTCTCCAGTATTAGACAATCCTTATCTTGTAGAGTTGTTTCTTATATCTAATCTGAATTTCCCTTGGTGCAATTTTGGTTCATTGTTCACCTCTGAGAAGTGTGGCTTTCATCTTCAATATAAACTTTCATTGGGTAGCTGAAGACATCCTTTGCTTTCTCTTTAGGCTAAACAAACCTAGATCTCTCTGCCTCTCCATGTACATCATGTGCCTCATGCCCACCTTGGTGACCCTCTGCTGGATTGTCTTCAGTTTGTCAGTGTCTTTCCTGTATTGAATAATCTAGTTCTGGACACTATATTTCATATTAAATTAGAAAAGTGTCAGTTAGAGTGGAATAATTACTGTCTTTATGGAATAATTACTGTCTTTAACCTGTTGGTATGTTTTTCTTTATGCATCTTAGTATGCATATTTGTGGGATCTGCTTCACGCCTTCAATTAAATGGCTTGCAACTTTATAAGATTTCTTCTCTTGGTCTGATATCCAAAGGCAAAGGTTACTAAAAACATGCATAAGTAATATGTGTATGAATAAACATACATACATTTTAGTATTTCTGTTAAAGAAATTGAGACAGACTTCAGGACATGTCATCTGTGTGGTTGGATTTTTATATGGTCTGACTTTCCCCTTTACCCTTGTGTCTGTGATAACATAGTTTAAGCACAGTGGATACAATGCAAGTGTATTTTCATCTGTAAATGGAAGTCTATTAAAAGAAAAAAACTTGTCAAGTACAGAAATGCTTATAACTATGTCCCCTGTACATTAATAGATGATAAGAGGTGCTGTGGTAATGATATGATATAAGAATCAAAACTGGGATGTATATATTATTTTCAGAATTAATGTAATAGCTTCAAATATACAAGAAAAATGCAAGGAATACATGTCTTGAGAGTAAATTCCTGGATAATTCTATTTTTAGAAATGAAAAACCATTAATCAATCAGTAGTATAGATACTGTCTCTGACATGTCACAGTATTTTCTGGAACAGAAATGGTAAAAATAGTTGAAACACCAATGTAGTCATAATAATTTGTTGTCATTTGGTGATGTCTGATCTAGTTCATTTGTTATACTATCATATTATTCTTTGTAAAAATACACGTTTTGTGAAGTGATTTCTTCTAATTTTGGAAGAAAACATGCATATAAGGCAGGAAGATATTTGGATCCTTCTCAATCTTTCTTACGTCCAGAGTATTACATCTCTCACTTTAAACTTTTATATGTGTTAGCTGTAAATTGAAGTATGTGGAATTACTCCAAGAAGCGTGAAATCAAGTTCCAGTTTTGCAAGTCAACATTTTTCCCCTTGAGCAGAAAATACAGTGTAGAGGATGCACGGTCAGCAAAGCAATAAAATCTTACAATTTTTTTTACAAGCAAGGAATCTGAAACACAAAGGAAAAAACATTAAAAATATGGCAGTTCAAGGCCAGATGAAAAATCTACATTCTGTCATTAAAATCAAAGCTTCTAGTTCATGATTCCCTTAATCTGATATTTTTCAGAATTCGGAAGAATATGTCATCTTTGTTTCTCTGCAAATTGTTGAAGAAATGTTAAAGAGCTGTGTGCTCTTGTCAGAAACTACAGTTGGAGCTTAGCCTGAGGTTTGGAGGGGAGTATCTCTGATGAAGTCAGCATAAGCTTTATTGGCTAGTTTTAGATATCTCTAGACCAAAACACTTGGGGCATATTTTCCCCTAACGAACAGTCTAGCTGAAGTGAAGTGTTTGCTGCTTCCCATATTGCAATATAAAGGTGAAGAATGATCCACCAGGGCTAAATTTATGTCACATGGGTTACCTCCTGTAACTTGTCTGTAATTTCAATTGTAGATACAAATTATATTTGTGACCTTAGCTGGTTAAATACTTCCATCCATTTTTAACAATTATTTGTTTCAATACAAATATAATATTGATTTAACCACTGAACAAACACAATAATAAAAGAGTCTCTGTGTCTGAAAACTTCTGTCTAAACAAGAAACACAAAAGGAACATTGTTATCTCCCATTTACAGATAGGGAACAGAAGCACAGAACAATTAGTTTGCAAATGCTTTTCGTTGAGAATGTCTACATAATGCAGTAATGCAGTAACCACAGATTCTATAGCTAACTCTGAGCAAGATATCTCTAGAATCAGAAGAGGTACAGATTTCTTCTGAATGAGGTAACTCTAGAATAAAAAGCATTATAGCAGCATGATACTTTTCTCAGCTGAGAAATAAAGGGCAAAACTGCACAGCACCGTAAGTTATCCTGAGATATGAAGTAGTGGCCCTGCTTATTGCCATGTATAAATAGAGACTGGCCACTGACATGCAGACTTCATGCCAGGTAATCATACTCAGTAAGCAGAAAGCAGAAATAACTGAACCTAAATCTCAGATACTCCCATAATGCCATATTCTAATGTTACTTTTTAGTGCTCAAATCACAACAATTTCTATTCCTACTGTATTTTGCTTAAACAAAACAAAACAACAACAACAAATTAACTTCTTTCAAGTTCTGATAAGATGTTCTGCTTTTAACTTCAGAAGAGATTCAAAGCTATGAATTTAACAAACACAAACGTGTACTATTCTTATACTAAATTGTCAGGATCTAACACATAGCTTTATCTTTGGCATTTTTTGTTTTAGACAGCTCCCTTTTGAGACAATATTTTTATGGAAACTATTTTCTTCACAGTACCTCACTTTGGACTGTAAACATATTGGGAAGAAACAGAAAAATTCCTGAGTATGTTTCAGGTACTGAGTGACTAAAGAACATGATAGTTCCTACATATCATTGTGAAAATTAACAGATCTTTCCATAAAGGAAGACTGAAACAGATGGGTTCTCTCTCCCTCTGCTTCTGAGCTGATAGGCTATGACAAAGGCAATGGAACTTAATATATAAGCATGTGAAACTTAAGTTAGTGCTGCAGTTGTAACTGTTGTGTGACTGAGTATCAGAGCAATGCCTGTCTATATACCCTTGTGTGAGTCATTGAGGGGGCCCAGCACTCCCTGTCCAGTCATTGGCACAGGTGAGTTCATGGACTGGTTTGAAATGGTGGAAGGACTTGAAACAATGTAATTGAAATCATAACCACCTTCACAATTAAGTATTTGACTATTTGATGCAGAAGTTATCTGACAAGACATTTTGGGCTGTCTTGAAGACTCCCTCCACCTATCTTTTAAAGTGCCTACACAAATTTGTTTCAGTCTGTTAATTATCCTAGGTTGGAGAATCCAATCCTTTCAGCAACTTCTCAGATGATTCCTGATGCATAATTGATCAAAATGTGTGTAGATAGGGTGCTTCGAAGTAGTAGAAACTGTTTAAACAAATGCAGACACTGTCATGTAGGACAGTGCTTTATACATAATTTACAAAGTTAGGTGATATTTTGTGTGTTTTCAGATATGCTATAGGGATAAGTCATGCACATGCAACAGTGGTCATGAGTCAGCTGGATTAAGAAAAATGAATTCTAGCAGGATTCTTACCTGATCCAACTTAAGTTACCATTATAAGGACCCATGCAATGCACCTTCCTTACACATTTAGAGAGCAGCCAACTGTCCTCTTTGAGATACTTGATTCCCCAAACATATGTTACCCTGTGCCAAGATCCCTCTTTTTAATACACCGTATCTGTGCAATAGGAGAACAAGGAAAAAGGAGGTGGATTATAAGTTTTGGCTCTTCTAGATGTTCAGAACCAAAATTCTGCTTCAGTTCTTCCCAGGAGTGAGAAAGGTTGTTACCAGGTCCACGAATATGAGGAATGTATGACTGGTTTTATCAGAAGCACTCTGGCAATCTGAGAGTTAGAGCAGAATTTTATTTTATTTTCAGATCTGGGTTGTTTGTTTTTTGTTTTGTTTTGTTTTTTACTCAAATTCTAATTCTATTTCTCTGATTTATACTACCTTTATTAACTGTTTTTTTTCTGATACTACTGCTGTTATTTCTAGAAAAGTGCCAAAACCTCTTTTTTTTCAGTGATAGCATCCAAATTCTGTTAACTCTTGTAATGCCATTGCATTAACACCTACAATTTATCCTGCTTAAACCTATGTTTCTTCAGTTGCATAGTCTTTCACAAGGAAGAGTTAAATAAATAATCTCTACAAAATTGGTTCAGACTTTTCTGCACCTACTCCAGTGTTGTTCTTTTAAGGAGAAAAGAACAACACTGAAACTCACAGATTTAGGATTTTGGATGACATAACCAGAGCATTGGGAATGGATAACCTTAAAATATTCTGTAACTTTTCAAAATACCTTAATTAGAAGCATACAGGAATTTTCTATCATCTATTACATGCATACCTCAATTTTTATGGATGTTCAAAAATAATGCTAATATTTTGCTTTTAAAACTCACTGCCACTGACAGGCCTCAAACATTGGAGAAGAAGAAACTACTAATTTTTTTCTGGTACTAGACTGAAAAAAGTGGAAGCATAGGGAATAAATATAGGCTGTTCAAACAATTTTTATTTATTTTTTTTAAGTTGTAAATTCAACCGAGCAATATTGTTCAAAGTCTTTGAGCAACATCCTTTCTGTTGTTTGTTGTTGTTCTCATCTTTATCACTGTCCTTTATAATACAGAAGAATCTAACTTTCATTTAGAAAGAATGTGTCTCACTAGATCTAATAGCTATGTAAAAATTACGCCAGTCCAAAAAGAGTAGGCAAAGGAGTTAGGTTTTAATTTATCAATGATTAGGTCACATGGAAGGAAGTTTCTGTTCGCCTGTAACCGTAACAGACCAGGACTATTCTTTATAAAATATTTTTTTTCTTTTAAAAGTAATAAGATCATCCAAGGTTAGTCTGTTGTCCTCTTACTCATCGTTCTGAGAAGGAATCAATGGCACTGCTTATGGGAGTAAATTCTCTCTAATGTGTTCTCATACAGTTCACAGTCACACTGGCATTCCTGAGGTTCTTTATTTAGTCAAAATAAGGGCAGATCATAGCTTGTGCAACTACTGGATTAAATTAAGGCAGTATCCTAGGCAAACAACAAAGTGAAGTCAGCTCCATTGTCTCCATTCCAGCAATTTGGAAATATACTCTAGCCAAACTATCTTCAGATAGCAACTGGCAGCTAAGGGAAATAAAATAGAGCCTTCTTACTCACAAAGACACAGACAGAAGATCTGCTAGAGCAATTGCTTTTAAAAGTAGTGTAGAATCGTACATGAGGTAAGCGTTCAGAAAGATAGGTTTGTTTGGTTTGTTGTTTTTTGGTTTGGTTTGGTTTTTTTTTGACCACCGGTTCTGTTGCGATTTGGTTTCTTCTCTTTTTGACCCTGCAACTCATATCCTACAAATTTAACAACAGCAGATATCAAAGCATATTATTCTGTTATGGATTTCTAAGCTCCTTATCTGGAAAACAGGGAATTAATTTATCTTCTCCTTTCTCACATTTTCATTCTTTTTCCCAAGCTCAACAATTAACAAAGCTTTCCCCATGAAAAGCAAACAAATAAACAACAAAAAACAGATTAAAATAGTGACCACTTCTAGTTTAAAACAAAAGCTATAGACTTTTTTCCCCATACTTTCAGGAAAGCATTTAAGTTTGGGAATCACTTTCAGATCACAGTTGTAGCCTCACAGGTGTAATTAATTAAGTTTCCAGATAGCTAAGTATGTCTAGGAAGAGAATAACAATTTCAGCTATTCTCTCTTTTACATCTCTTACTGTCTGGTTTACTTAGCTAAATGTGTATTGAGTTTGTACTGTAAATTCCCCTACAGTTTTACCCTCTGCAGTTATGCTATTTCTGGGGAGACAGAATAAATAACAATTAAGTAGTCAGGTATGTTTCTGGGTGTAGTTCTTCCAAAAAAGCACATTAATGACAATAATTTTAGTTATACAGACATCCTGACCCCCATATCCCTGCACACATACGTGCACACAAAGATATAAAACCAAATTTGCGTATTTGGAGAAAAATCATAGAAAACTAAATATATTTAGATATATGGAGATATTTATAAGTACACACACTTACAGATAAATAGTATTAAATACAATATGCAATGTAACATTTATATATGTGTGTGATACTTTATATCAAAATATTACTGTTTCTTTCTTGTACACTGTTTTCTTCATTTCTCATTTTTTCTTCTAAAGCGCCACTTAATGTTGGACACCCAACTGTTATATGACATTTTCTTTCCTGCTATTGTGTTGTAAATGATTCCTCTTTGTTGACATCATTTCTAAATTAATATAGTCAATAACAAGCAGTACAATCTTCAAGCAATTAATCAGTAAAATGAGTAGAACTTATATACAGCTCCTAGATTTAGACACTAATTTATAAAAGACCTCATTTATAAAAGAATTTTATGATATTTTAATTCCAAATTGAATGACTTCTCTTTCAAGAATAGTATCACACATCATAACAGAACATCTGTTTATCTATTTTCCACTAATTTAATACTTTGATGCACTTTTATTTATATATCTGTGTTTCAAAGTGGTGTTTAGGGCAAAAGTATTTATAAATGGGAAAAAGCAGTGAGAAAATAAATACTTATTAAGCTTTTTATTTTTTTACTTCCTTTTTTCCTGAGGCTTGTGCTGACATTATGCTAAATTTCTCATTTGTCTTTTATAAAAAAAAAAAAATAAAATTACAATAGTAGTTAACTGTTTACAGGTTTCCCTGGAAAATTATGCTTAAACCCTTTTACCTGTAGGCATCTCCAAAGGGGCAAACATACAATTAATTGTGTTCAGTAACAGATAAATCCATTTGTTTTCCGCTGAGTCCCATCACACTCAGAGGTTGAGATTAAAAGGAGATTGAACACTTCCTTTTGACTCAGGGTTGTTTGGTTTGTGTTTTTTTTTAAACTTCTTGCAAAATTGGTGTAGAAATGCTAAAAAAAAATTGTCTCACAAAATTTTAATACAAAGGCTGTGAACTGAGCTTTTTTGGAAGAAATCTCAGCCTCTTGCCCTCCATTTTTCTGTCTGGGTAAAACACAATCCCTATATAACTGATGAAGCCTTCTCTCTCTTGAACTTTTCCTGTAATATCATAGAATCATAGAATGGCTGAGGCTGGAAGGGACCTTAGTCCCTTCTAGTCCAACGTTCCCACCATGGACAGGGACACCTCTCAATGATGATGTTTCTCAAGGCCCCATCCAGCTTGGCCTTGAACACCTCCAGGGAGCAGACATCCACAACTCTTATGGGCAATCTATTCCAGAGTCTCACCACCCTCATACTGAAGAACTTTTTCCTAAGATCCAATCTAAACCTATTTTCCCTCAATTTAAAACCATCTCCCCTCATCCTATCATTGGACACTCTTGTGAAGAGTTCCTCTCCAGACTTCCTGTAGGTTCCCTTCAGGTGTTGGAAGGCAGTTATAAGGTCCCCCCAGAGTCTTCTCCAGGCTGAACAATCCCAGCTCCCTCAGCCTATTCTTGTAGTAAAGGTGCTCTAGCCCCTGGATCATCTTTGTGGCCCTCCTCTGGACTCTTTCCAACAGTTCTATGTCCCTCTTATGGTGGGGACACCAGAACTGGATGCAGTATTCGAGGTGGGGTCTCACAAGAGCAGAGTAAAGGGGGAGAATCACTTTTCTTGATCTGCTGGCCACAATCCTCTTGATGGAGTCTAAGATATGTTTTCCAGACATCATTCTTTTTGCTTTTCTCTGTGACCTCTCTGGTTCACATGCTTCTGATTCATGTACTTCAAGTATGGTGACAAGAACTAACACAACTGCAAGATATCAATCTCAAAGTATGTAGATTACTTCAAATATTTTACATGTTGAACTCTTGTTTATACATTCATCTACAATGATTATGAACTTCAGCCTTTGACACATTATGACATCATTTACTTTCAGTTTGTGATTGACTGTAATCTTCCTGTGTTTACAAGATTCTAAAATTTTTCTGGAAGGTCATTCCCTTTTTGATAGTTGACTTTTTGAATATTTTTACTGCAGTTACAAACTTTCATATAGCAAATTAATTCTGATTGGCAGTGGTCTTATTTTTTGTCATTCTTATCGTAATCTCCCTGTAAGTGGATGGAAACTATTCATTTGGACTGTATTTCTAATCTTTGTTTATAAGAAACTCACAATGAAATATGCTTAACACTCCCCCAGAATAATACCAAAAAAATATAATGTCGTGATCAGAGGAGCCTTGGCAACAAATAAGTGCTAGGCAGCTATACACATCATTGGTCTGATTTGTCTGTACTCCTGTATACCTTTCTATAGCTGTTGGAACTGTGTAGATCACTTTGGATTTTTATTTATTTTTGCCATGACTTGGCAAAATCTAACAGCGATTTTAAGATCACTTGCTAAAATTAGGATATTCTCTCTTGGCATTTCTTAAAACTAGGTTATGGGAATACTTCAGACATATCTAGCTCACTGACTGACATTATTCAACAAAGAACATGGTTAATAGCTAAAATTCAGAGGTCACTTTAAGGTCTGAAACAGGAAGGACCTACACACCAAGAGAGCTTCCTTATAACCAGCATTAAGCATCTCACTCTTATGCAGCAAGAGATGCAAATTCACCTCATTCAGAGGGTCTTCCAGGAGCTTGTGACTATTTTGTCAGATGCCATGGCTTCAAAACAGAATCATTCATGTGTCCTCCAATCCTCAACTTATTCTCGTTACTACAAAGCAAATTGTTTATTTTGGGCCTTTAAATATGCCTTCCCATCCAAGACATCTCTAAATGGTCACTTTTTAAGAGTCATCTCTTAAGAGCACAGGAGCAGGCAGTTCCAAAATGTCAAAAGTCAAGCAAGTGGGGCAGAAGGCCAGCAGTAGGGATCTTCTTCTAGAATTCAGGTGGAAAAGAAAAGTTTATGGGCACTGAAATCAAGGACAGGTAACATGGGAGGACTATGGAGATGCTGCTCACCACTGTAGGAAGAAAATTTGTGCGGCCAAAACTCAATTAGAGTTCAATCTTACCAGATCTGTAAAGAACAACAAAAAGGGATTTTTAAAACTATGTTAACAGCAAAAGGAGGATCACAGATAACATTAGCCCATTACTTGATGAGGTTGATCACCTTGTAAATAAGGACCTAGACAAAGCAGAGACATTAAATATTTGCTTCACCTCTGCCCTTAACACTGATGATGGACCTAGGGCCCATGAAGCCCTATGTTGGAAGACTGCGTCTGGAGGGATGATAAACTCTCAGCTGTCTCTGAACTTATTTGAGACTTACTGCTCCATCTGGATGTGCATAAATCCATAGGGTCTGTTGGGATCCATCACAGAGTACTGAAAGATCTGGATGATGTTATTGTGGGACATTTCTCCAATACTTTTCAATGGTCTTGTGAGTCTGGAGTGATCCAAGTCAACTGCAAGCTGGCAAATGTTGTCCCTATTTTCAAGAAGGATCAGAAGGAAGCCTCTGATAATAACAGGCCTGTCAGTCTCACTTCAGTGCCTGATAAAATTATGGAGAAGGTTATCCTCAGACTTACTGAAAAACACTTGAGAGACAATGCAGTCATTGGTCATGGTCAACACAGGTTCACAAGGGGAAAGTCCTATTTAACCAACTGAATTTCCTTTTATGATGAGGTCACCCATCTAGTCAACTAGAACTAGTTCCCCTTGACCAAGGGAAGCCAGTAGATGTAGGGGGTTTTAGTGGCAAACTTTTGATACCCTCTCTCACAGTATCCTGTACAAAATGTCCAGCACAGAGCTAGATAAGTCCATAATGCATTGGGTGAACAATTGACTGAAGTGTCAAGTTTGAAGGGTTACAGTAAGTGGGGTTAGATCAGACTGGTGGCCAGTCATTAGTGGGGTTTCCCAGGGCCAATGTTCATTAAAGGTTTTATAAATAATCTGGATGCAGGAATTGAGTATACATTATGTTCATTGATGATATTAAATTAAGACCTGTGGGCTCCCTCAGGGGTAGAGAGAAATAGGTCCGTATAGACAGAGAGCTGGGCAATGACCAACCATATGAAATTTAAAAAGACCAGATGCCAGATTCTCCACCTTGGACAGGGTAATCCTGATTATACATGAAAATTTGGGGATGAGAGGATGAAAAGCAACCCTGTGGAAAGACACCTGGGAATTTGGGTTGATGTCAACTTGAATATGAATCAACATTGTGCCCTGGCAGCCAAAAGGGCCAACCGTGTCATGGGGTGTATAAAGCATAGCATAGCTAGGTGATCAATGGAGGTGATTATCCTACTCTAAACTGCATTGGTGAAGGCCTACATCAAATACTGTATGTAGTTTTGTGTGACTCAACATAAGAGGGACATCACACTATTAGAGTGTGTCTAGGAGAGGGTGACCAAGATGGTGAAGGGTCTCCAAGGCAATACTTAAAAGGAGTGGCTGAGGTCACTTTGTTCCATTTAGAGAAGACTGAGTGGTGACTTCATCACGCTGTACATCTTCCTCAAGAAGGCAGTGGAGGGGAAGTGCTGATCTCCTCTCTCTGGTGACCAGCAATAGGACATGAGGAAAAGGAATGAAACTGCATCAGAGAAAATTAAGATTGGATGTTAGGAGAAGATTCTTCACTAAGAGGTTAGTTGTTCACTGGAATAGGCTTTCCAGGGAAGTGGTCATGGCACCAAGCCTGTCAAGAATTCAAGGAGCATCAAGGAGTCATATGGTTTAGTTCTAGGTGGACCTGAAAGGAGCAAGGAGTTGGGCTTGATGATTGTAGGTCCATTCCAACTCAAGTTATTCTGTAAGTCTATGACTCTATGATTCTAAATCTTGACTACCATAACATGACATGTTAGTTCTATATTTTTTTATATATCTGCACAATTATGTTCCTCATTCTTTCATTATCTCATATCTTGACTACTGCAACTTCTTTCTTCCTTGTTTCATATTGTGTACCAATATTGACCTAGATCACTGTTCCTACGTTGTCTATTTAATCTTTCTTTCATCAATGTCACAAACTTCTATACAGGATCAAACCTCGATAGTTCAGTTTTGGTATTAAGACCATCTGTGATCTGTTTGTTTGCCTCTCCAGCACTTACTTTATGTTATTGGTTCTAACCTCTGGCCTACCTACTCTCATTGTTTATTTCTAAGGTTATTTTAAAATTTCCTTATACTTTTCCTCAAAATGTTCTTTCTATACTGGAGAAGCTCTATATATATTTACAAAACCTCAATGATTGTCTTAAAAGTTCTCCTCTGCTAGGATGTTTGAAAAAATTTATCAGTAAACTATGACTTCTTTTTTCATGCTGGACAGTCCTATTTCCTTGTCTGCTTGTTATTTGTAGCTATGTTTTACTTTTGTATCTGAGCTTGTGAGTTGTATGGATTATCCGTTTCCTATGCATTTGCCTGTAGTTCAATCAAGACTTTGACTGGGAACACTTGGCACAGTTGCAATAGAAATAAAATATTCACCATCATCATCAACAGCATTTTCCTCATAAAAAGTCAATAATCACATTCCTTTTATTTTGTTGAGGGGGAGCTTTAATTTCTAAACTTTAGTGGGAATTCAGTATATTCAATATACCTGAGAACTGTAAGATGTATTTTGTATGCAAATGTTAAAGCAAATATTTTGATGTTTTTTGTTATTTTATTTTCTTTTGGTTACATTTCCACTCAGTAATTACTGTACTTCCTGATCACTTAAAAACATAGTTATGTTGAACATAAACCAAAAAGACCAAAAGTTATAAATATGTGTTATGTGAAAAAAATACCATAATTATACATTTTAGATTTAATATTAAGATGTTTCTGTTGTTTTTGTTTCAAAAAAATAAAACTATTGCTTCTTTTGTATCCTTAAACTTCTTGAATGTATTTCCATACATACTTATATCCAAATCCAAAGAAACAATAATCCAGTCTGCTATATTATACAATACAGATTCCTAACAATATACATTTTTCTATAACTTCACCAAAGTTAAAAGAGAAAACCTAACAAGCTGAAAGATACTATTCATTGTAATTCTGATAGTTACAGTAAAACTCAATATATATATAATGTGCATTATTATAGACTACATCTTGCATAAGTTTTGAAGATATTCTAAATTGTACTCTGCTTGCTTATTTAGGTCATAGTCAACACAGGGAATAAGAAATTATAATAAATACAAAGTAAAAGTTAAAATATTTAGAAAAGTGTTAGATTCAATAGACTTTACATATAACACTAAAAACACATGCTCAACAGATCTTTGAACTCTTTTGCATTTTACTTCAGTCAGTTGCAATGAGCTTCAAACATAATTCTACTAAATTACATTAAAAGAAAGCTTATGTCATATGCTTTACTGTCTTTATCTTGCTATTGCTCTGACTTAAAATATGCTCTGTTTTAAAATATTTGTTTAGATGAATTAAAATTGGCTGTGGCAATTTAACCTAAATAAATGTAATTTCTAAGTAAACAGCTATTACCACTGGATCAATCTGGATGTGCAGAAGATTTAGAAAAAGATCATTTGACATCAGATGTTTTGTTTTGTTTTCTTAATTAGTAAAATAGTGTAGTCCACAATACTGCAAAAACTCTATTCTTCTTTTTCAGATTTGTCTAAGAATTAATTCCCTTTTTCAGGGACTACTACAGCCTCAGATAACATCTGAGATACTCACTGGTAGGAAGTAAATTCTTTCTCCTACTCCCAAAAAAGCCAGTTAAATCCAAAGCTGATTGTGTACATTATATATTTACCTATCAGCGTTCGTGTACATTATATGTTTACTATCTGTGTTTGTGTTCTTTACAAGCATGTAAAGATCTATCAAATTTAAATGACTCTCAGAGTTTATTACATTAATGAAAAACTAAGGATTGGTAAAAAACCCTACTAGATCTATAATATAGTCCACAGTGGCTAAAATGGAAAAGAACATAATCTTAGCACTTAAATAAGAAATTTCAGTCCTTGAGGTCTCCATTTCACCATCACATGGATACAGATTGTAAAAACACCCTTGAATTTCCAGTGATACAATAATTTCTACTTTAAACAGAATATTCCTAGGCTTTACTATTTCATAGAAGCTATCAGTGGAAAATAAAGTTGTCTTTATTTTGTGAGTTACATAATTAGACTTTCATTTCTTGAAGACTTGGAAAGGCTTTCTACAAAGATAAAATGATGACTTTACCTAAATAGATGTAGTTTGGTGTACTACATACTACACTGAAATATATCCATAATTAGAGTTCTAATGAGTGATTTCTTAAATTTATAGGATGCATTACCACTTTATGGACATTTTAATTTACTACTTGAATTAGTTGCCCACATTAGCAGCATTAGAAAAAATGGAAAAAATTGCAAGCAATTATAAACACTAAATGGAATTGAGTAAGCATTTTTGTTAGCCCCAAAGCTATCCCGATAGCTTTATTGTCTTAATCAACTTAGTTGACTTGTTTTAATGCTCTTTTGAGGTGGATGTTGTGGACACATGCTGGGGTACTAGCTCAATTCTGTCAAATTAAAAATGATAATTCTCATGCGTGAAATAACTGCATGGACTAATGACCAATTCTCTGCATAATTTGAACCAAAGCCCCAGCAGGTGGCAAACAATTAAACATAAAACCAGAATATAATATAGTCACAAGCCTTTATTTATTTATTTAACTAGGAAAGGGGTTGAGAGAAATAAGGAAAGGAACTTTCTTTCCTACACAGTCCTAAACTCCCCATTTAAAGTCAGAGAAAATACTTGAAACAGGAAATTAAAAATATGTCACTGTAAAGTCACCTACTAAAAGGTTGCTAGAACTCTCATAATTCTAAATACTGAATTCAAAACAGAGTACTTTTATTGAAAACTGGAAGTGCAGACATGATTCTACTTCCACTGAAACAATAACAAAGTCCAAAAGTTTCATTAGAAGCACAAGAATAAAACTTGAGAAATACTTTGGCAATTCCTAAAACTTGGAATGAACCAACTTAAGAACTAAATATGTACTAAGTTATTATTTAAATGGGAGGCTTATTTCTTGCACCTGCAGACACTCAAAAATCCAATAGTTTAATCATAACTTCAAATGTAACTCATTTATCTTAGCAATATTAATAATCTGAGTTACATATTATTTAAAATAGATTTTACTTTCATTGTGAAATTTGGGATTATTTTGAATAGGGTGACTGACTGCCTAAGGATATATTGCAACATATAAACCAGAAATAACTACTTCTATAGAACAGACACTTCAGATACCATATAGCTCTTAGCAGAGGAGGTAGGGTGCTTGCTAACAGACCATATATATAAAACAGAAAGGATTGATGACATTTTGACTCTTATAAAACTCAGTCTAGATTTCTGTTTCTACTGGATTTTTAAATTAGGTAATACTGAAGCTGTTTGTGTAAATAGCAGGTTATTTTTTAAATCAACAAAACAGAATAAAAACTGTCTCAAAATCAGGAAAAGATTCAGTTTTTTAACTTGTAGCTACTAGAACATATATTACTTAATTTTGAAATTAAGGTGTTTTAAAAGTAATACCTTCTGTTGTTGCTAAGTATTATCATTTTAAGACTAGAATAATGGTAAAGGTGACAGTGTAATCAAATGTTTTATTTAATAGAAAAATTTTATACTTCATTCATGTAATGCCCTAAACCTATTTGACATTTTTATTTTGAAGATTAACTGATTACCTTCCCCCTTACTATCTCTTTGACTTTTAATTTAGTGCCAATGCATACAGAAAATATTTTAATACATCCCTTTTTTCTTTCAAGAGAAAATACCTTTTGACATTTTTGTATACTTTTTTTCCTGTTGAAAAGCATTCCCCATGGAGAAATACCCAAAAGGGAATATGTTATACTCTGCACCACCATCAGCTTCAGCTTACCTCCTGTAGTGATTCACTCTTTCAATTTTCTCAGAGCTTGAAGTGATTTCCTCTCAAAGGCTGAATTTTGCTATTGGCAAGGAAAGAAAGAGGGATGAAGAGACAGGATAAAAATTATTTCTTCCATCTTCTTGCAAAATCATCAACAGGGAAATATTTATTGCTTTTGCTTTATGAGAAAGCTTTACATACAGAGAAAGTATAGTTGTGATTTAGTATGTAGTTGGGGTGAGGCACAGATGTAATACTCTTCAAAGAAGTTTAATGAAAGTTTTGTGCAATATGATCAGAAATCTACACCCATCCAAACTTGTTAGCATAGATTTTCCTAATTTTTATTACATTTTTCAATTAGTTTTGTTAAGATCCTTAACATGAAATCTACAGGAAAAAAATCAAGCTGCACTTTACAAGACATTTCCTGTTAAGTTCATGTTGTAGATGTTCAACAGGAGTGTTCAGCAGCTTACATTTTCACATAAATGTAAGAATGAGAGCCTGAGGCAATATGAATACAGGCTTTTCAGACTTCAAAGGAGCAGTGAATGATTCTTGCCCTGCTTTTGCCATTCAGAATTGGCCTAAGCTTTGGGAGTAATTAAAGTTAAATAGCCACTGAACTGCAGAAAGTGAAGATCTGCAGTTCTGGGCATGAGCAGACTTTTATGAAGTCCCCTGACTAATTCATATCTTGGTATTGGTAAAGCAAGGAAAGGATTCAGAATGAGAATCATTTATATGAAAAGAGAGCAAGACAGGGGCATTAACCTTGAATATAATGAGCCAGGCCTTTGTTTCAAATCAGCTGTTTTCAAAGTCATGTCTGTAGACATACGTTTAAATACCATCTCCTTTTTGGTCCTAATCTCTTCTTTTGTAAATAGCCATCAGGCCAGTTAAATATATAGACAAAGCAAATTCTGTGGCAGATCTCCATGTGTGCTGAATAGTGCAACTTTTTTTACAAAAATAAGAATTATTTTTTTTATAGAGGATTTATTTAGCTTGATTCATAAAAGTTAGAAATTGATATGAATATAAATGAAAGTTATAATATTTAAGTAAACAAGA
>JANHFX010026159.1:0-62081 GCA_027560015.1 Chloroceryle amazona
TGGCGGCGGGGGGTGTAGGCGACTACAGCCCCCATCAGGCGCCGGGGCACGCTGCCCCGCCTCCGCGCGGGGGTGCGAGCGGCAGCCCGGTGCCCGGCGGCCGGCTCCGAGCCCCTGGGAGGGCTGGGGCCCCGCTGCCCCCTGCCCATTACAAGGGGCGGGACGCGGCCTGGGGTAGGGGAAGACGAGGCAGGGTAAGGGGGGGGTCACGCAGCCTGTACTGGAGAAGCGCAGGAGGGGCTTTGTTTGCAGAATAGTTTCTGGGTCCGCTTTCAGAGCAGGCAGGACCTTGTACTGTAGGCAGGGTGCCTGGCGTAGGGACGCTACACACCTGTCTGGCTGTGGGGTAACTGTGAGGTTCAGGAATAGTCTCCATCCTTGTCGGCTAGAGAGATGAGTCTGTCATTCCGAGCACAAAGCTGTCTCGGCAGAATCATGTTCCCGATTCCTGTGAAATCTCCCAGGAACATGTTCTCGCTGTGCAAGGAGTTGCTTTATTGCTGCAGAACTTGCTTATGGGAAAGATAATGAATATTGAAGCTTTGGTCATACATAAATGAATGATGGTCTGACTTTTGGATAAAGTCCTGAAAGCAATTATGGAAAGAAATGCTGTATAAGGCTTGGATTTTCCTGAATCCTCCTGTGTTTGTCTCTCAAAATGAAAGATTGGACAGGCAGCCTGGTAAAGGCTCTAACTTGTAATGTTATTTTTTTGTGTGTGGTTATTTTTTTTTTTTAGTAGTTCTAGTTTATTTTACATATATATTTAGGGATTATTATATGTTGGTGGTTGGAGGCACAAATAGCTGCCTCGTGTTGGAAATGGAAGGATAATTATTCTAGAAAATGTCTTCTGTTCAGTGTCTTATGTCATGTGCCCTGTCCAAAAAAAGACACAGGTCTTCATTATACATGTGTAAGCTACAGTTATAAATATTCCAGATCTCCCTTATGTAGGATGATAAGACTATGTAGTGTTGTTTTGGGGTTGTTTTGTTTTGTGGTTTTTTAAATTTAATTTCACTGTAGAAAACATGAAGAAAACTGTTTCTTAACCTTCAACTGTTAATGGCTTCCCTTGAAAAATATCTCTTGGCACAATTGAATCTTCTACCTGAACACTTTTTTTTATTACGTGTCAGTTCATGGCCTTGCATATGTATTATTCTAAATAGGACTATTTTCCTAAATTAACTAATTTCATTATCTGTAGTTTCACAGTACTTTTTTTTAACTCATTGATTTAAAGTCTTGAAACAAGAAGTGTTCATAGCATGTCTTTAAACATACAGAAGTTGGCTTATGCTTGTTTCTTGACTGAGCGTTCCTGAGCCTTCCTTTTGATCCTTTTTAGATTCTTTCCAATTCTTACAATATAAACTACATGAATACATTTTTGATCAGTCTCAGTTTTACTGCCTGAGACTAAATGTGTACCTTCCGCATTATATGAGAAACATCAGCTTTTTCCCACTTGCAAATGTTTGCTTAAACATTTCTTGCAACTGCTGTAACTATGGTTGGAAATGTTTTCTCTCTGGAAGGCAGCTCAATAAGTTGAGTTAGGCAGGCTTCCTCTCACTGTTTCTCTTTGTTCTTTTGTGCCAGGATGAGATTTCATTTGTCTAATAGCAGCACTTGATTAAAACTTATTTTTGTCCGAGTAGCTTTTATACTAATTTAAGTGAATTATTAATCCTGTATTTTCTTCACACTTCCTCCCCCACTATTTTGGCAATACTGAAATCAAAGATGTTGGGCTTCTTTAGAGCCTTGTTTCCTAGTTTTGTTTGTGTCCTCAAGGAGAAGAGGAAAACTTGCTTTAATTTGTCCTGTGCTTGCCAAAAAGTACTGGAGTAGCAAGTACAGTACTTCCCATGAAAATGTACAGCTTCTGTATCCGGTTTAAATATTAGAGCATTTAATGGTGTGGTTATTTCTTCTACAATAAATAAGACAAGGGCTTCAAGCAGAACCCTTATTTTAAATGTGCCAGATTTTTCTTGCACTGTCCAATTGTTTGATTTAAAATCATAAGTCTGAGGTTAAACAGAATTTCTACTTTTGTCTCCTAAAGAGGTAGAAATAACTACCACTTTGCCTGGTGTTCAATATATATATATATTTCTGTGTGTATATCTACATAGGTTAGAGCTACAAGTGTTTAGCTTGCTCTCGGGAACCAGCTGGTGTGACACACGCTTCTGTAACACTTGATGCAGATGTGTGGCTCTGCAGAGTGTGGGACCCTGTCTACTGCAGCTGCTTGTTACTGCTCATTACTGGGAAAATGGTTTGTAGGAGCACTCTCTAATCCACTCAGCTGTGTCTGGGTTAGCTCTTACCACTTGCTTAAGACGTCTGAACTGGCAGGGTTGACTTTTTGCCTCAAGTGGATTAGGGAATGTGCCCATGACCTGTGCTGCTGGCAGAGCTGTGGGATCTGTAACTTTTGGTAGGGAGGAAGAAGTAAACAGCTGGGGCAGTAATGCTTTTGACATCACTGCAGCTCCATTGTGATGTGTACCAGATCTGCATGGTGCTGGATGCCCTAGTAGTGTGTACTTGAAATGGTTGCATTTCTGTTGAATTAGCTACAGCACGAGATACAAAGTTTTTATTACCTTTATGCTCTTTGTAGGATGACAGATGACACCTAACCTGGCATGAAGTTAAGAGCAGTGCTAGCAAAGGGCTCTGGGGCTGTAGCAGCTGATGAAGGGAAACTGGCTCACTGATGCTTTTTTGAATTAATTTGATGGTAGAGCAAGACTTACACTAAATGAACACTTTTTATGAAATGGGTGTAAAATTGGTTGTGTGTTAAGTGCTTTGTAGCTCAGTTCCCTATGTTCTTAAATTGTAGACTGAAAGAACATCTCTTCACAGTCCAAGTAACATGGAATCACTGAAATACTATTTGATTTCTAATACATGCTTTAGAAATAGATTTAAATTAGCTCTAATTACCCACTACTTTTACTCATTCTTTTCCAGCTGAGGCTTGTCACTACAGCTTTATTGTATTCTGGCAAGAATCTCCATTAGGAATGTTTATCAAATACATTTAGTAGGTACACAAGTGTTATTTGCAGCAACAGAAATAGGCATTTTGCACCAAAAATACACTCAGTGTTAGATCTTCTATATAAAAAACAAAACACCCAACCAAAACCACCCTGCCCTCAAACAAAGCAAGCCCTGAAAACTCCCATGAGACAGTGCGCAGGGTTTTGTATCCTATATGTTAGCATAGCTCTTTTCAGAGTAAATTTAAGGTAAATTTAAATGCATTCAAACTAAAGTAACTGTTACACAACTTTTGCATTGCTTAAATTGCTCTAAAACTCTCAATGAACTTTAAACTTCAGTAGCTCTTCTTGTAAACAAACCTTCAGATCAGGGTACTTTTAAGATACCTAGACAGAGTAAGAATTTGCTCGTGTGGAGGAAAATACTTTTTCCTATGCTTTTCCCTATTTATGTAGCATGCAGTAATTTTAAAATATTTTATTGCAGATAAAGTGAGTGAGTGACTTTTTATTTTTGGTAGGTTTTGGGGTTTTTTTAATAGTTTAATTGCTCACTGTAAAAACATTTCAAAGCATTTTTGGCTGTTGTGCTTGAAAAATGTACCCAAATTTGCAACTGTAGGTTTGGATACTGCTGGCATCAGCAGTAGCTGTGAGCTTGGTGTAGCTCTGTATGAATGCATGCAGGAGAAATGTCCTGCAGCATCATGTTGTAACTCTTAATGGCCAAGTCCTGTTTGCTTCTCACTAGGATGGATTATTGCACTTCTCTTTCCATTTAATTGCTTGTCCTTACTGTCTAGGTTGGAATTGACTTCTGTTTGCCATATTTTCTGAATCCTGTGCTATATTCAACTCCACTAATTCAAAGGAGACCATTTTTCAGCCTGTTCTCCACCTCCCCTTGGCTGCATTCTTACTCTTGAATGGGAGAGAGGTCCCTTCTGCAGGCTGACCCTGCTGAAGGGTGTCGGTGCCTGTGTGAGTTCAGCTACAGACACACAGGAAAGGAATTTTTAATCCGGCCTTTGACGAGGATGCAGTCAGCTCCTAACTGGCCTGTACTACAGTTGGGGAATATCAGTTTTTAGGTTTGTGTGATGTTTTTCTGTAAATTAAAATAAAACTGATGCATGTGTTCATTTTATTTTCTGCGTTTAGCAATGAATATAGAAATTCTAAACATAAGTATTGAAGGCTTTCTCCAAATGTAGGTTTCAGATCTGAACTTCTAAGTTCCTTCATTATAACTTGTCTTACTGTTAGAATAAGTCTGTAAGTAGACTGCAGAGCATGAAATGGTATAGTCCACAGATTAAATGATTTTTTTATAAGTAAAGTTTATTTAAAACTAATTAAGGCAGTACTTTGAATTATTATTTCCAGTACTACTACAGTTTTTCTCCAGTTCTATTATTTGAAACCAATTAAAAGCATAAATGTTCCATGGTAAGTTTCAGGGATGTCTGCCTAGTATATGTATTTTCTGTATAATTTTTGTCTGCTAAGGTTACAGAAAATTACCTGCAATATTTGTTCTGAGTCAGATATATCTTAGCAATAATAAAAATTACTGCTGGACTGCTTCCATACTTAATTTTTAATGCAGAGTTGTATATATAGCATTTATATGGCATGTCTGTCTAGGCTAAATATTTTTAGACCTACTGTTACTGTGAGATTTTTGTATAGATTTTCTATTTGCTAAGAAAAATAATCTAGAAGCTTTTAAAGGAAACTGGGAGTCAGTTGCTGAACTGGTTTAGTACTATTGTTAATTTTTTACTAGGTTTTTAGTAGCTTGTAGTGTACGCTGTATCTGTATTTCGTCCAAGCTTTAAAGTGATAATTTTGACAGCAGGCATGTGCCAATGTGTTAGTAGGTGCACAGGCAGCAGTACTTTTTTTTTCTTTTGATATTCATTTGTAGTTTCAGTTGAATAGTTTGGCCATGCATTGTTCCCTCATATAAAAAAAAAGAAAATCAGACTTGACCTTTATACAGTTTTTTCATTTCAGATAGGATGATAGAGTATTCAGTTTCACTTGACCTGTATAAATTGCTTATATTTAAGATACATTGATTTTTTTTTTTTTTTTGTTCATTGCATTTCATAGGTTTGTCTCACTGAGGGGGTGTAGAATGCTTTTTTGTCTAGTTTGTTATGGAAGCAAGCCCAGCTAGCTGTTGTTTCCTTGTCCTCTCCATAACTGTCAGCTTCATAATACAAACCTTAATCTATAATTTTTTTAAAGTTATTTTTAAACTGTTTGCTTTCTACTTCTAAATTGTATATGATCATGACTAATTCAGGCTTGTTAAGGCTCTGAGCAACCTGGTCTAGTTGAGGATGTCCCTGCTTAATGCAGGGGGGTTGGACTAAATGACCTCTAGAGGTCCCTTTCAACACAAGGCATTCTGTGATTCCAACTGACTAACAGATTTAATGCTAAACCTCAGACCAGGTTTAAATTCCATGATATTAGGTTGGTTCTGACATTTCTTTCCTTTCCAGATCCTGGATTTTAAATTATTTTACTCAGTTGTTGTTTTTTTGGGGTTTTTTGGGGGGTTTGTTTGTTTGGTTTTTTTTAAGCAGTACATTCAGAATTACTGTAAAGTGCTTAATAAGATTTGGAATTTCTGTTGCTTCACTCCTTGCTAAAGATAAGCTAACATTTGCATGAAAGCTAATTTAATCAACATAAAATGTATGCTTGTTTGACATACACCTCTTTAAGTCTTAGCAAACGTTCCAGTGCATCTCTCTTCAGTATTCAAAAAAGAAGTAGGTTTCCTTCTTGTGTGGTACTGTGTGCTACTTTGCTACACTTCCCATGTAGCACCATGGTGGGAGGGGGGCGGGAGGGTGGAAACAGACCCAAAATATTTTCAGACCAATTCATGTGCTTGTATGCAGGTGAAAAATAGCTTCACATGTGATGGCTTTCTTCATGTAAAGCTCAAAATCAGCTGTTGCATGTGGAGCTTCATGTGATTTATTGGCCTTCTCCTAAGTGGGGTTTGGATGGACAGTTGATTTAACACGGTGTTGCTTCCCCAAGAGACTGTGTTGCTCCCACTTAGGAGGACCTTTCCGGTTTCTTGCTCTAACTCTGCTTATTTGGTGTGCTGTCTCCTTGGTGATCTCATTCAGACCACTGAGGTTGCAGGGTTTGTTTGTTTATGTTTTTTGTAGATAAGTTTCCTGGGGTAGCGGGCTGACCAAGGGGGTCAGGCAGGCACAGCTTGGAGGCTGCATAATAAGCAACTGTGGAAGTTGAGTGTACAATTGCAGCCAGCTGTTGGAATTGCTTGCTTGTTGTGTTGAGTGTGCCATTGCCCCTTTCCTAATTTTTAAGATGGTTACTTGTACATGGGAGGCATTATTTTTTGGTTTCTGTTTCTTCAAAAAACCATTTTTCTCATAATATCAAACACTGTAACCAGTTCAGAAGGTGATATGAACTGTATTTTAACTTCCCTAATGTATTACCCACTGCTCGTATTTGCTTTTATAGCAGCTACTGTAAAAGAAGCCTGGTTTTGGATAATGTCCCTACTTTGCGACCTTCCCTGAGGAAGAGAGAAATCTTTGGACTCTAGTCCTCCATGTTCATATGTATAAACCAGTTGGTGTGGGACCAAGGTGTGACACTTGTATAACAAGAGATTTGTGTTAACTCATCTAAGTATCATCATTATGTAACATTTTTGACTTAAGAGCTTAAAATTCTAAGGTTATTTCCCGTGGATGTGAGAAATATACTGGTATGAATGATGTGTTTTGAAGTGCCCCCCCCGCCCCTTTTTTTTTTTATCTTCATGATGAATTGAAGGTTGGCTAAGAAACTTGGTGTTGCTTTTTTGCAGAATGATTCTTCTTAATATTGTTTGACTAGCAATAATGGAATTTTATTGAGCACTTAATGCGGGAAAAAATCTATCAACCCATTTAAGGTGCAATATCTTCCTACTGTATCTTGCTAAGAAGATCTGGGTTGTTTTTCACTTCATCTAGATAAGTATATTTAAAGAGGGGAACTCCATCTTCAGCACTTCTGACTTGCAGAAATTTTGCTGCTGTGGTGGTGGATTGGGGACAATACCTTCAATAGGTAGCAATTAGTGAAATGATAGTCTCTATTTAACATAGTAAATGATCTGTATGAGTCCTAAAGGTATCTTTTGAATTTATTTTTTTTTTTATTTACCATGGCAAGATAATTTCATAACAACATGTGTAACAGGTACATTTACTGCAGGCAGTTCCTTCAGGTCCACTTCTTATCAGATCCCCACACTGCTATGAAGTTATTTAATGACTTCTGTTTATCCCTAGATTCTGGTTCATCCTAATTGTATTTTGAGAGCATTAATTTGAAATGCTAGGGATGGAAATGTGGGAATTATGTTTTTGACCTTACTTGTATCTTGTATCAGCTACTGGTCAGAGTCACACTGGATGTCTCACCATAGTTAACTGGGCAGTGACACTAGCCACAAACAGCTTTTCATGTATGGAAGAATTTTGCTTGAAATATTTTGCTTTATGTATAGTGTATGTGTCTGATTATGGTGGTTTTGCACGTTTGTTCCACTGGGGTAGCTAATTTACTTATAGTTTAAATGGAAATACTATATAGTAGTTGGCTGTCTTTGATCCCTGTCAACTGGTCTGTGTCTAGCTTTTGAGCTCCTGGGTGGTTTGCGCACTGGTTCACAGTTGATCTTTTTTTGTAAATTACTTACTTTCCAGTCTTGCCCTTGATAGGGCAAGAAATAGAATAGAGAGAAAATAGTTTGTCACTTTTTTGCAGCTGAAGCAAACTCAAGCATTTTATTTTTGGAGCAAGGAAGCAAAGTTACCATCTATGCTATGGCTTCTTTCATGAAGTATCAGAATATTTTATTTTTGGTTTTATTGTCTCTGGTTTTAACAACTGCTGTATTATGACTTTTGGTTTGTTATACAAAAGTCATATTTCAAGTGTGTTCCAGTCACTTAGTTTTTTGCAAGGAAATTAGTATAAAGGCAGTACGTGTGTGTTAATAAACATGCTAACTTTTTAAAAAGAAGGTTTTATTAATGATTTTAGACTGTTACATGGTACTTTACATTCATTTTGGAATAGGTAGAACAGAAAGACTGGGTAGTGTGGAAATTATACCAGTTCCCAATTGAAAGAAAAAAAAGCTGCAAATTATTTGTTATTTTTTTAGTACAGTTTTATATTTATCTATAGCTCTGTTTTGTTGAGTGTCATCCATGCCTTAAGGAAAATGTGTATGTAGGATGTCTTGCAGAATTTACTTGCCGATTCCTCTGTGATGAAAATGTTGATTCTGAAAAAGTATTGAGATGGTTTTTATTTTACAATTGTGTGATGATTTTATTAATTGACCAGAACATATGAAGATCTTGATTGCTACAACTGGAAACCAGAAAGTTTGAAACTTTTTTTTTTTCCCCCCTTTCTCTAGACTTTCAACTGAATTCTCACCTATCAACACTGGCAAATATTCACAAGATTTACCACACCCTCAATAGGCTGGTAATGACTTGCCATTTTCTCTCAGCAGAATAGCTAGGGCCTTAGTGCAGAATGTTTTGTGCTTGAAATCATTACATGATTATACTTTTAAAAACTATGACTGCCTTTTTGTATGAGAGGCTCTTGGTCTTGAATCTGTTAAGAGATAAGCAGTGTTAGTAATGAAAGATGATACTCCGGGGGTCAGAGTGGCGTTTGAGCACTGCTCCATTACAACACTGCTTTTAGATGTCTCCCCAGAAGAACCTTTCCTAGCTATATCAAATAATGGTAATGATAATTGTTAACCGATTTATCACAGCTCCTGTGGAAAACACAGTGAATGAGTAAGCCGTCCTGTTCCAACCATGCAAAGAGTGAAAAAGGATTGGTTTATTCAGTTATTTTATTTTTTTTTTGGAAGACTGTCCATTCTTGTTTGTTGTACATTTACATTTGTTTTGTTGCAGCCGTAGCTGGAAATGCCGATACGGCTTCTATGTGTACACTGCAAATTTAGTGGAAAAGACACTGCCTAAAAAAGGGGGTAACTAATTTCCAAGATTTCAGTTGGTTTGTAATAAGTCTTCTTTAGTACATGTATGTATTTTTATCATTAGACCAAGTCACTTCCGTGGTAAATGTTAAATTCCATCTTTCTAATGCTGCATTTATTAATGGAATTTTTCAATATAACAATGCAAAATTCCCCATACAGTGGGTAGTTATTTCCACTCTTGCAACACTTTAATACAGTTTCGATTTAAAAAAAAAAAATCAAATTATTTAAAAGCTGTCCTTGAACTTTTTAGATAAATTTGCCAGGGTAACTTTTTAGATAAATATGAACTGAAAACATAAAGGGCCTGCAGTCTTAGCTACATGCTCCTTAAGTAATTAAGATGAATATAAATAAAAGTTAAACATTACTGAACAATGAATTTCACCATCTTGTTTAACTGTATCATTCCTACTCTCTTGCAGAATCTGACAGAGGACGTTGGTCAAGACGATCACCAGACAGGTATTTAATAGGGATGTAGTAGAAATAGATTGAAACACACTTCATCAAAGAAGTGTCTCTAACATCATTGAAAACTATGTTTTAGAAAGCTAAAGGAGTTTTAGAAAACAAGTGCTAGGATTTTTGAAGTTTTACTGAAATATTCATGCTTTTAATTTATCTAGTTGTGAAGGTCTCGCACAGTTTTCAGCAGTATCTGTCATTTTACTGTTTCTTAGTGTAAGTACTTTAGAAGACAGTGAAAAAATTCTCTCACTCCTTGGGCTCAACTTGTTAAACTAGCAGAATATCCGTATTCTTACAGCATTTTGACTCTTGAAAGCGTAGTGGTGAGAACAGAGCAGAAGCAAACCCTCTTGTGACTATTGTGATGCCTGTGACCGAGTTTAAATGCTGTGCTCCAAATAACCCAGCTTTTTTTTTTTGTTGCTTTGATGCAAGTTGTTCCTCTCTTGTGCAGATTTTTAGTCAAGTGTCTAAGGGCTTTTTATTAGTCAGAATCTGTTAACTGTTCAATCAAATGTCATCATTTTTCAAAGCCTTCATCTCAGATGCCTGGTACTAGCTTCCTGCCATTCTTGCTTCATCAGCACTTGTGCTTTGTGACTTGGTATATTGCAACATTTGCTACCTCCTTTTGTGCTTGTTATTTATGAGCTGGCATCTGCTTTGATTTCTTCTTCTTCCTTTCTTTCCGTGTTTCAGGCATGATACCTAAGGGGGAAGGAAAAATAACTTCCTGGCTTCAAGCCCTGATCACTCAGCAGAACTAGGCTTTGAAACTGACCATATCTCTCCTACACTCTGTCTCTTAAGTTTTTCTCTATCCTGCGCTGCTGGTTGTATTTGTTGATGTTACCTCAAGTGCTTAAGAAAGTGGAGAGAGAGGGCTGTCAGCTCCTGGTGGGGATTTGTGGGGCACACTTAGAAATGTAGCACGCTCTTAGCCTAGAACAGTGAGAAGAGATGCATTAAGTCTGCATTGTTTGGAATCTGACAGAGCTCTTAGGGCTTGTATACCCTACTCCACACTGTGACAGGTGACTTTACTTCGCAGTTAGAACTATATTGCCCTAGCCACAAGAGACTTCTATCAAATGTTTTTCTTCAGTGTGGCTAGTGATTTGATACTTGAAATTTGCAGAGGTTTTTCATTTACATGATTAGCTAAAGAGAGTAGAGATAGAGGTTTTATTGTTAGAAGTGTGTGTTAGAAGTGACGTCCTCTCCCATCTCTTGATGGAGACTTGGAGTTTCCCTTTGTGATCCAGGTGCTCAGACTAACCACAGATACATGCTGATTTCACATGTGAATAATACAGTCCACAATCTTTGTTACTTTTTATCACAAAAAACTGTTGTGAAGCATTGAGATAGTCCCCTTCTGTCACTGATCAACCAATACAAGTAGGTGTCCTTAAATTATTTGGAATGTCTTACCTCTTGCCTAGTGCTTCTGTCATCAGTGTAAGCAATGAGCCTCAGAGCTCTCATTATTTCTGTTGCTAGTTGTTTGAGCATGTTATTGGTTTTGATTAACTGATTTATACTGACACTCATGGTTATCTTATTTGCCTGCATTATGTTGTCTGAATTAAGCTGTTTCAAAAGCTTAACCATGCCCATTGAATGAATTTGGGCACAAAATCCCAGTAAAGAGTGTCATTTTTTTTAATTTTTTTTTTTACAGTATTTGTAAAAAGACCTTTCAGATCAGGATCAAGTATGATATGAGAACCAAAAGTAGAGGTGGATACTGGCAGGTTCCTCGTATTCAGACTTCATTCCAATATTCCTTATGCTTCTGCCCTGGTTTAAGTCTACTTGTAGAAAAAGATGAAGCCACAATATTTGCATAATTTCCAGGCAAATTCAGTTGAAATGTGTTCTTGGTTTTTCTCATATGAAGACAAATAAACATATAAGAAACTATTTTGGCCATTGTAAATACCATACAGTGACATCATCTGTGTCCATTTTGTATGGGACTTGACAGTTCTGAAGCATCTTGCTGGAGAGCCTTATGTAAATGTAAAGGGATTACTTTTATAGATAGATTGATTTCAATATCCCTAAGTTTTTGGAACTTCTCTTTTCTGGTATTACTGACTGCACAGTAAGAAGTGTCAAGACCTATTATTTTTGTTATACAATTTATAGAACTGCATACATGCTGTGAGCTTGAGTTTCTATGTCCAGAACTCATTTGAAAGTCATGTTAAGAACTCTGTTGCAAAAGATTCTTTGAGCGTTGCTAAACCCATCTAAAGAGGATTGATTATTTTTATTTTGTTTTCTAATTTTGAGATTTATTTATTTTATCCCCCCTCCCCAATCTCCTGGAGCAAGCCGTGTGCCCTGCTTTCGGGATGACTTAACATAATTTTGATAAACATTTATTGAGATTTCCAAGAGCTATTTAAAAAAAAAATAGTATTTCAATTTTACATTAATGCTTATAATGGCATTTTAATACATATTACACTTATTTTAAAGTTGTCGTTTCTGAGATAAGTGTACTGGACATCTAAATTACTTCAAGAAAATTATATGTTTTCTAAGTATTAGCCAGTTTTCTTTTCTGGAACCAGATCTAAGAGCAAGAGGGTGGCAGTTTCAAAATTCCTTCAGTGATTTGGGCGCTAAGATGGACCTCTCTTCAAAATTCCAGTCACTTATGATTACAGTCTCACAAAAATGTGTTAGCATTCAGTATGCATATATGTCTGAAAAATAAGGTAGCATGTAGATGTGTCATGGGCCTTTGCCTTTTCAGCTGTTCGTAGGGGTAAAAAAAACGGCATTCAGTTTCTGTAACCTGTTTTCCTTCTGATACATATATACATAAGTTGTAAAACTCTGGAAGTTGTAATAATAGTAATTTTCATGTTATAGCTACAAATCTAGCAACTTAAGATATTAAAGTCATGATTTGGTTATTAAATGGTGACTTATTTACGTATCCAGACTAAAATGTCTCTGAAAGTACACTGTGTCGTCACACCTGGCTTGTTTAAATGAATGAGGTAATGTCTTCCAACAAAAACAAGATGTCATCCTGTTCTTGAACCTTGTAGGGGTGGAAAAAAATTACTTTTGCCTCTACTACTTTTTTGTTGTTTTAGAGAAGACAACCCTCTTGAGTCCAAAGCAATTTTGTAGTGTGGAATTCAAGATGGAGAAGGTGGATTTTTTTTTTTTTCTTTTACAGCAAGATTGAAAGCTCTTTGTTTTAATGAGTATCTTTAGTTTTCCTCATCTTGTATCTGAAAATTAATGGTGGTTAACTGTGCTTTTGGTGGTCTTGTCCTATCAGTATCAAACTTCAGTGTTTGCAGTTACAATTATTTTTCCTTTGAAACATCCATCTACTTAAGCATCAGAAGAGCCGGATTATTCACAGGCATTATCTAGAGAGAAGGTGAAAATTATGTGCTATAAATTACTTCTTTAGTGACACAACTTGTAGAATTCTTACGTATTGACCTATGTTTTCTTTCTTGTTTTTTCTGGTTTTGTTGCTCTTCTAGGAGTGTCCCACTGTTCTAGTGATTATCTTGCATTTTGTTTTAAATTTCTTAGGGTGAATTTTAGCTCTTGAGTTGATAATTCCCTTTGGTAGTTTTGTCTCCTGCAAATTTTGAAGTACTGAATAGAACATTTGGCAAACAACATTTATACTCGGCAGGCTTTTGGCTGATGGTGGCCTGTTCAGTGGCCATTTGGAGGCTCTACCTTGCAAATGCTAGCTTCAAGTGTCAAAAAAACAGTGAGAACTAGGAGGGTTCTGCCAATCTTGAGTTGAGACCCAGGAGTAAGAAACTTTGAAGACAATCACATCAGAGAAGCTGAACTTGGTAAGTAAAGTTCCTGTGACACTTTGCATGAAGTCAGAGGGAGCTGCATGTTCATTTGCAGATGATCAGACCTTTGAGACATGAAATTAGTTGTAAAAGGCTAGACTTAGAAATTACATTTAGAATTAGAAACCTCTGTATAGAAAACGTTAGCATTGGTGCTACTTAGTGAACTGTACTGTAAAATAAGAAATTTCAAGAATGAAAACAAAAAAACCCCAACCAACCCAAACTCTTATAGTTTTTAGATGGAAATAAAAGAAAAAAATATTCTGCTGGTTCAACTTTCAGAGTTTGTTACAGGGAAATTATATCTGTCCTTCACATTCAGTGTACTGATTCTAGTTACATAAGGAAATGCATCTGAAGTAACACTTTTATACCATGTATTTCAGTAGTTTAGAGATCATTCAACAGTTAAACCATAGTGAAAACTTGTTGCAAACCTCAGTTAAGATGTTACATCTCTGGAAGCATGTACAGCATTTGTCCACCTGGTGTCTGTGTGTGTTTGTGCTGGGGCGGTGGGGTATACGTGTGCATTTAATAGCCACTTGCCAATTTCTGAGCTATCTCTTCCTTTTTCTCCAAGTTTAAGAGCTGCAACTAGATACATTCAAACCAAGAAAGGGTAAAAGTTTTTTCATATGAGTCATTGGAGAAATTGGGTTATGGTGAATTCTATTATCGGTTTAAGGCTTTAAAAGAAGTTCAGTGATCTTCCTAAAAATGTCCTATCATTTAATGAGGAAAAGCAGGAATTCTTGGGTTAAATTCTTTGGTTTGTATGGTGTTGCAGATCTAACAAAATGATTTTTCTGTACTGTAACTTCTATTTTGACTTGGTTTTATTTTTATTTGTTATTTTTATCTTTTGCTATGCTTCTTTTTTCACACAGGCTTTGCATATTTCTGTTCCAAATCAAATAACCAATAAACTGGACAAACCCTATGAGGGGTTTGGTGTTTTGTGTCTTATATTTTACCAGCATCCAGTGCCTGTGGCCATCATAAATAGATTTTTTTCTATTTTTTTTTTAATGGGAAGTCTTTTAAAAGCAATCAAATGTTCTCAAAGTAATGAGATAGCTACCTGTAGCTAAGTACATATTTTCAAAGAAAAGGTGTTCATTAGCACATGTATTCATTTACTAAGTTTAGTATGTGTCTCCAGCCATCTGCTGTCATCTGAAGTGGTTTTAGTTTGTGTAGGTTTTCAAAAAATACTTACTGGTGAAGTCTTTAAAAACTTGATCTAAAAGGCATAAAGTGTCACATTTTCAATAACTTATGGGGATAAAATTTTGCAATATCATTAATTTGCAGGCACAGTCAGATAGAACAAATGACATTCATCAGGTCAGGTTCCTTAGTTTCTTTAATCTGGGAAGTAAAATGCATTGGGCACACTGAGTTTTCATTGTTTTTGGCTTATCTATTTTAAATATAACTGATATTGGTGAAAAGAAGATAAATACCATTATTGTTAATTGTCTTTTGTAATGTATTCTGGGCAGTACTTCTAGAATTCTAGTCTTCTGCCACAGCCCCTCTGTTTTTTTCATGTGGTAGTTATGGAGTATAACACTTGGAAGTTTTTTCATAACAAGTTAACTTATAATTTGCTTTTACAATACTTTTAAAACTCTATTTCTAAAAGATAGTGTAGGTATGGCCATACTTTTCTGGGAGGATGCTGGGATAGGGGAGTTTCAGTGTAAAAACAGAAAAAGGAATACGTAGGAAGAATTTTTCAACTGGGAAGAGTATTTCTTGAACTTGGGAGATTAATTTTCTTAATAGAAATGAATATCAAGGTAAGAACAAAAAAAGCATACAAAGTGCAAAAGCTTTTTTAGTTGAAAACAAATTAGTTCATCTTGATATACAAAGTGATTTATACATCTTGCCTAGAAAAATCCATACTTTCATATGCATAGTAGTTTCAGTGCATGTTTAAAATAAAATACATGTAGCAAAGCCTATGAGGCTGTAAGGTTCCTTACATGTGTTTCTCCTATAACAGGAGAGAGACTTTCAAAGATACGAAGAATAGGTAAGCAAAGATTGCTGTTAGTGTTTGTTGGGAATTGGGCCTCTGATTTCAGTCTGATCCCTTGGTGTCAAAAAAGTAGTAAAAGTTATTGCTTGCTTCTGTGCTGTGATTTAAACTAAAAATATTTTGTGGGCATCTTAATAAAGCATAGCTAAATATGGATGCTGTTGAAGCAAAGAGAAGGTAGCTTAGGCATGCTGGAGTTCTTCATATTTTCTTGCAAATTTCTTTGGCATCACTTTGTGTCTGGATTTTTATACCTCACCTCTCTCTTCTTTTCCTTTTAAAATTCTGTGTAACAAACACTTAGAACTTTGAGAGCTCTTTGGGCTGCTCTTACACACACCTCTCTCAGGTGTCCATGTGGTCTTCAGTATATGAAAGTAGGTCAAAATTTTGCCTGGAGTGTTAGCCTGCCATTTTCATGAGACAGCAGTTTACCGACTTGCTGTGGTCGAAAGGGCCAGTCCCCTGCTCTTTCTTGTGCTAATGTACAGAAAGTTGTTATTCTTTCCTGCTTGGGTTAATTATCTACAGGTTTGGTGAGCTGGATTGACAAACTGAAGAGTCACTCCACACAGAGTATGTAGCTGAGAGAAGGGGAGAGAAAGACTGACACTTAATTGACATCAGTGTCTTGAATAATTGGATGTTTCCTACTTGGGGACCTTCATTCTTGAGAACTATCCAGTTCAAATGATACAGCCAGCCACCTATTTTTTTCTCCTAGTGGTTGCTGAATGTCTCTTCCCTCACTCCTCAAAAAAAGAAAGAAAAAGGAAAAAACAAAACAAAAGCCAAGGAACAAATGAAACAAAACCTTTCCTACCCCTTGCTCTCTGTCTTGGAAAACTTGGGGCTTAAAAGGTTCTGTTTCCTAGAGGTAGGTGCTCTAGTTTTTGAGTCACATCTGTACTTCAAAAAGTAATGAACAACTCTTAGAAGTTCTGTTTTGAATAAATGACTGAAATAAGGATGCCTTTTTGACGACTTAAGTACTTCAGGATAGTCTCAGTTCTTGCGTTTTGTTAGACTAAAGTAGCACTACTGTGCATTTTGGTATAGCACTTCTGGCCTCAACTGAAATCTGGTCATAGAACATCATATAAAAGTGAGATGGATTTTGCTATTGAAAGGAGACCATTTCTCTGTAATCTTTAAATCCACTAATTTCCTCCCTTCCCTTCCATTTGTAATATGCCTATTAGTGGACACAGTTTATCTGGTCTGCAACAGTTTCATTTCTTGTACTGGTGTTTTTAATTCCCTCTGTAGGAAGTCTCCGGTCTTGCAGTTCATCAGACTGCTTTAGTAAAGTGATGCCTCCAAGGAAAAAGAGGAGACCTGCAGCAGGAGATGATTTATCTGCTAAGAAAAGTAGACATGATGGGTATGTCATATTACCATGAGCTAAGACTGATGGAATATCTAAAGTTGAATAGCTGATATGATCATGTTTTTAAATATTAATGAAAATGGTATTCAAATTTGCTTGGTTTCTCAATGTGGAACCATAGCCTGTGAACTGTGGGATATTGATAAAAACATCTAGGTTCAGTTTGTGTCTTACCCTTTTCTGGTTGTTCAAGAAGCTTGTAGGGAACAACTTCTTGCTCTAAAATAGTTTGTTCAAAATTGTTTGTTCAAATAAACCTTTTAAGAGATACAATAATATCTACCTGTATACATACCTAAGATCTGGATTGGTCACTCTCAGTCTACAGCTTGTCAGAAAAGTGCATGTAGCTGTGGCCCACTCAGCTCTTGCTTGAAGTCCTGCTAGTATCTCCCTGTCACATTGTGATTTGATGCTGATCATGTAAAGGAAAGGTGAGGATTGTCCAGGCAGGGTGACAGTGGTGATTGAGGTGGTGCTGCTCAGCTTTCCTCTGGGCGACAAGAAGCACGAGTGTGTTATAACCATGCGCACGAGCGGCCTATTCTTTTGGCATAGGTGTTGCATAGCTGAGATTTCTGCAAGTGTTGGATTTTCAGTGTGTGTATGTCGAGTCAGCCTTAGTCATCTCAAAGCCATCAAATGTGCTCCTTTTGTGCAAGATAGTCACTATTTATGTGTGCTAATTTCAGAACTTGTGGGAATGCAGGAGCGTATGCTCCTGCATGATGGGTACAGGACTTTCCTGGTGTTGAAAAGTGTCATACACAGCCAGAGAGTTTGGTTGCCACTGCATCAGTCCTCTGTTACATTCATGTGTTACCAGCAGCTCTGAATACACATACTTCCATAACAAGTATCTTCAGGAAGGTAAAAAGATGCATTTCTCTCCTGTCAACCTGAAATTAGGCTGAGTGCTATCCTTTTTATTCTCTGGCATGAGTAAGAGGAATGCTGGTAGCCAAATTAAGCCTTTGGTTATGCCTCTGTAACTCCATTGTGTTTAATAGGGTTGCGCAACTGTAGCTGCACTGGAATTTATTAAAAGATCTGTTGATGCAGAAGAAGAAAGAGATTTCAACTCCCCCTTTTGTTGCTTTGCATACAGAACACTAGCAAGAACAAAAAAGCAGTACATGTTCTTATTATTTCTCAAAAGCAACAAAAAATATTAAAATAGAAAAGCTAAATGGTTGATAGAGGACATTACAGTTTATTCAAAGGTACGAATACAATATGGAAGTGAAACAGAGACAGAATGTTTCTAGAATCTAACTAGAGAAGTTCATGAAATTTAGCTACCTCCCTTTGACAAGATACTGATGGTAAAACAAAACAACCCCAAACACCTAGAAAGTCAAGTTGTTAGTAAGAGATACTGATTTGTGTAATTAAGAAAATTGAGAACCTGATTTCTTACTCTTGTCATTAGTATGTGTGTATGTATATATAAAGTCATTCCGAAGAGCTGTTTGAAAGCACAATTTGAAGGATTCTCAGCCCCCCCCCCCCCTTTACTTTCAGTTTATAATTAATGGATCTAGTCTTCATTTTACTGCTATGTAGGGCTGTATTAAAAGGAGGACCTCAGCCTGATTTTGGAAGTGGGGGTGAAACTAGATCTGCCAGTCATGGGCCGCAGGGGAATAGCCTTCTCTGATGTGGTTACAGATTTTTGTCTTCCTTCTTAACTTCTAAAGGTTTTTTGGGTTTTCTCTGCTTCCCAGTATATGTTTCTTTTGTTTTGGTCTTCAGGAAAACAGTTCTTATTTCAACATGATTAGCAATATGAAAACATTTGCTGAACATTCAGGTTAGCTGTGAAGCTGTTTTCTTCGAAGAAAGTTATATTCAAATTTGGCTTATACCCCTGTAACCTTCTGTGAACAAGTTAGCTGAAGAGCAGGCTGTCTCTCACACCCATGCTTGTTTGTCAGGCGAAGCTCATGCCTGTCATGTTTGGTCTTTGGAGGTCAGGCATCTCAGTTTGTCAAGCAGAAATTGATCTCAAATCAGGAACCTCTACAGCAGTGTGCTGTAGCAGACCCTAGTTTCTTGCAAAGCCATTTCCTCTTAGATTGTGTGCAGAGAATGCGGTATACAATAAAAACAGGATAGATAGTGCAATGCCAGTTTATGGAATAAGGGGCTTCTAGGCCAAGTTCTTTACCATTGGCTCTGTTTCAGAGGCAGACTTCCTAGAATCTGCATACTAGTAACTGAGGACAAGCCGCCAAGGGACAGTAGCCAGTGCGGATTCTGTATTAAGCAAAAAAGGTGGTTAGTGTCTGTTCTTTAATGTGTACTTTCAATGAAAAAATACAATTTATGCTCTCCAGAAGAGATTATTTGTCTCTTCATATAAAAATTCCACCATTCCATTAACATGTTTCTCAGTTACAGTGGCAAACTTAAGGGGGCAACATTAACAAATAAATTCAGAAGTTGCGAGTCTCCTGTTTGCTTTCAATGCAAAAAGTGTTAGGTAGTAGGAGTGTGATCATTGATGGTGTTGCCACAGCTGAGACCAAATGATGTAATTCCTCCTGGTTTGTCCACACCAAGGAAATGTATTTTTTAAAACCGTACATGAGTAGTTTTGTTGGGTGATATTTTCAGTCTTTACTGTTTGTGGTGTGTTCCTACAATCTCTTAAACTTTTTGAGCTAGATATTATTTCCAGAAAGTTTATTTCAGCAGGACTCTGGGCTGAAAGATAAGATAATTTCTAAAGGCTCTTAAACTCATAAATTTAAACAGATCTGATACCACAAGCCTGTAAAAACCTTCACTCTCAGTTCCAGGCTGTTAGGGATGCGGCTTCATCTTGGAAGGATTAGTGTAATAATGACAGTGGCTATTGAGGAAAAACATTTAGAGGAACAAATCTAGTTGTTGGTGTTGTTTGGAATCTTTGTTTTCCATAATCAGTCTATGCATGAGATTGGCATTTCCAAACATGTTCTTTAGCACCCCACCCTTGCATAATAAGGGCTTGAATTCTATTAATTAATGTTCATAACATCACCTTGAAACATGAGTGCAGTGTTACAGTGGGAGGGAATTTTTATACCAGATCATATATAATAAGAAGAACCTAGTGTATTTGTTTCTGGGTCACAGTAAGATTTATCCTGTCTCAAAGAATATCTCTTGGAAGTAAACAGTTCAGCGCACACTCACTAGAACGTAATGAATCGAAGACTGAGTTTGCATTATCCTCGCAGTATCACAGTATTGACTTCATTGTGCTTAGAGCTCTCACAGTAGAAAGTATTCTCAAACTGGAGTTAAAAATACATTGTACATTGCTCTTCCACCACTGTGTTAAGGGTCTTAGGAAAGGTACATTTAACCAAATTTCATGTTTTTGCTAGGTAGGAATATAATCCTCATTGTGTAATTCTCTAGTGCTGTGTATCTGTTACATGATCTCTAGCCATATACTATCTTTTTCCTTGAGGAAAAGTCACCTGTATAATGTAACATCTTATCTTCTTTATGATAGTCTCATTTGAAAAAATAATTCTATTCCTATTACAGAATCATGCTGAGGGCAGAAATCTTACAGTAATGGATATTTGGACCTTAAAGGGATGAAAACTAGGAATATTTATCTGCTTCCCTGGAAGTTACATTTTCAAGCAATTAGATACAGAGTCTCATTTATCCTGGATGTGTGTATGGACCACATAGGGCCTATTAAAATGAAAAATAGGTTTTCTGTATTGAGTGATAAGCTCCATATTCTATAGTAGAAAACTGGACGTTATGAAGAAAGTCAACACACTATTATTAACATGGGAAAGTAAAATGGGAGTGTACTAACCTTGGTAGTTTACAAAACCTTTAGTGTTTTGAGGCTTTGTTTTTGTTTGTGTGTGGTGTTCTTTTTTTATTTGTTTTGTGTTTGGTTTTGTTGGTTTTTTTTTGTGGGTGTGGTGGGTGTGTGTGGTGGTTTTTTTTCTTGGTTGGTTGGGGTTGTTTTATTGTCTACTGTCTGGTTTGGTCCTGCCTTTTGCAGACAGCGTGTGTTATCAACTGTCATAGGTGTCTAGACCTTACTGCTCGCAGTAGGAGTTTCAAGTACACCCAGGTATAATTTTCCCCTGTTTCTACACCTTTTCAGTGAACTTCACTTAGAGCTGAATAAACTTAAACTGAATGTGTGACTATCAGCCTGTATGGTGTTACACATACTGTTCCTTATATAAGTTGATGAAGTTCAAAACATCAATTCAAAAGTTTAGAGATGATTGTAAGACTTTAAATAGGGAGAGATAAGACACATTAATTCAGAAAACTTACCAGTTGAGTAAATTTATTTTGAGGGTTGCTTTAGACAGTCTGTCATACCGTGCAAATTGTAAAATCTCTCCCCACCCCCCCTTGTTTCTACTGTAGTATTTAGGAAACTATTGATAAAATCATAATTGTGAATGAATAGGTAAGGCTTTATAAAAATACTTTAATTGTATGAATGGGATGAAAACTTTTAGCCAAAATTTTAAATTAATTAATGGTAGTAGTAGGGGGCACATTCTTCAATCAAAAGTTTGTATCTTTCAAAATATAAATAACCTGAAAGCAATTAGTTACTCAGTTTGAAGCTCAAACAAAATGAAGTAAAGATTTTTAATAAGGTCTGGTTGCATAGAGGCAAAGCTACTGTTGGTAAATTTATATTTTCATTGAGTAAACACTGACCATCTGAAATGAGCAGGCTGTAGATCTTCATGAGGGCTTAACTTAATTTTTGACTTACCATAGTAAACTGTACCCTTGTTTTTGTTTTGTTTTCCTTAAATGAGCTATTTCCAGCTTCCATAGGTGTCGCAAAACAATTGCTTGGCTAAAATTCATAATTTCACTGATGTCAATTTGAATATTCTGGAGTTACACAGCCTAGGGCTGGTGGGTGGAGCCTGTTACCAGGTTACTAGCCTATGGTAGGTGGAGCTCTAACAAATTCCAGTACAGTTGGAGCATGCTCAGAGCAGGGATACCCAACTTTGAGACTGCAGTAGATGGAAGAGTTACCCTGACCTTGTTCTTTTGCTGTCAGTAGCCATATACTCTTACAGTGACTTGTCCAGTAACCCCATAGTGGCTGAATGGAATTTTTCCCACAAAATCAGTTACCAACAGAGGAAAACAATATGGAAAAGATATGGGTGATTCTGTATTTAAAGAAATATAAGGCCTAGATGCTCTATTTTTTTTTTTAACTAGTTTGTTTACATTTACCTATAGCACTTCCAATTATAAACTGCAGTGTCTCATTTTTATTGCAGGGATATTACAATTCCGTAGCTCATAAGGATGTTTCAAAGATAAGTTTAAAAACTGATGTTAAGAGTCAGCTGTTAGGTCATGATGGAGATACAAGCATTTCTGAGAAAATAACTTCATTTAAGTATAGTTAAGTAGTTGATACCATTTTTTTTGTCTCCCCTCTTCCACATTCTTTCCTCTCTAGTTGGTAAAATTGTTGTTAGAAAGAGATACTAAAAAGAAAAGGTGATTTAAAAAAAAAACCCCAAACCTTAAATGCTGTAACTGTCCTAACACTGACAGTGTCATGCTAAACTAATAGAAATCCGAGAGACAAATACATACTCTCTGCCTATAGGTAGGTTTTTATTAGTTTTGTTGTTTGTTTTTTTTTTTTCCAGTGGGCAACATGCCAGGGTTCAGAAATGGAAGGCTAATTCTAAACATAAAGGCTCAGCGTTTGCTGTTGTCTAGTGGTGATAGATATAGCAGACACTATGGGAAAAAGTTCTGCAGTTCTGCATGCACCTTTCTGTCTCTGATGGTGGAAAAAACACTCTTTAGCAGTTCTGTTTCAGTGTCAGCTTTCTCTGACAGCAGTATGAATTCTGTTACCAAAAGCAGGAAGGTGTTGGGGTTTTACTTTGTTTTGTTTTGTTGGGTTTTTCCCCTCCCCTGCTCCAGACTCTTAGTATGTTATTTCACCTCTGGTGTGTGACTAAAACTCTGCAACTTCCATTTATGGACCATCAATACATAAGAAAATAACCAAACTGTGACACAGTCAGCATAATGGTTGTGTAGATACTTGAGGGTACTGGTGCTGATCATCCTGAGAAAGCTGTGAGCCATTGAAGACTTGCTGTTTGAAACTTGGAGCTGTTCAGTTGATGTTTGGTGCTCCCAATGTATTCAGGTATTTACCCTGTGCACTCGGGCATTTTTTATTTGCATAGCAAGGCACTGTCCTAGCACAAAGACAAGACACATCGGCTTGCAGTATGTACAGAGAAAATCCAAATATAGAGGAAATATTCTAAGATACAAAATGGATGCCAGATATCTCTGGTGCTTTCTGTTTTTCTCCTCTGCGCATTTGGTTCTTGAGACAATGAAGTCTGTATTAATGATAGTTCAGAGAACACAGTCTTTGGAATCACCTTTACCTTGTACTGACAGGTTGGGCTTGCTGTGATAATTGAACCGAGTTGTCCTTGGCTGTAATCTTGGGCACTTATCTACTTGCTTGTATCAGTCTGCTCATCTTGCTTCACCAAGGACTTCAGAGAGTAGGCATCTTTTGCTAATAGAACTATCTGGTTTGGCTAGACTGAGGGGAGAAACTAATTTGTTTGGAGTAAGCAGGGAGAGAACAGGAAGGCTTCTTCATCTTTATACATGAGAGATCACTAATAGCGGGTCCGCATTGCTTTTTGCTGTCACACTCCAAGTCATCCTTGTCTTGCAGAATATGGGGTCTGCTATTAGTTCCTCTAGGATGAGAGAAAGGCATTAGAGATTCATTTAGCTATTTCTGTTGCATGGTTTTACGCTTATGAGCATGCATAGTCTGCTTTCATTAAAATGTGATAGTGTCACCGTGCTTTTAATGAATATCTGGCTAATTAGCTTGTATCAGAGACTGTGATAGCTCAAGATCATATCCTTTCTGATTTCACTTTCTGAATTGATGGAGTAATTTCTCTTACTGGGAAAGGTTGGAAGATCTGTAACCGGTTCTGGTTTCTCAAAAACCAAACTACTCTGGTCAGATACTGAACTTTTTGAACAGTAAGTTTGAGGCCAGAGCGTATTGCTTGGAGTTACTTGGCTGTATGTTGGGCACACGGACTTCCTAATGAATATTGCCTACAGTTTGTAAACAATGACATCCTTAAGCAGAAGAAATGACTTTCAGTCCCCTTTCAGTCCTATGAAAACTTGCTGTGCACCATCTGCATACTGAGAGCTAACATATTGATGAGTTATGTGAACAAGTAGGGAGAGGCACTTGGTTATCATCCCTTCATAAGGAAAACAGTAGTCTTGTGATGAATGTTTGTCTTTGGGAACTACATTAGCTTTGCATGTCCTAGGTCCCAGCAGTGCTCTTACAGACTTACAGAACAGAAAGAATAGAAGATGTTGACTAGCTTCTGCTACAATCAGTTTTCAACTTGGGATTCCAGTTGAATGTTATTTTTTATTAAAATAATAAAATAAATTGTTCCAACTCTTGACTTAAACCTTCTGGTTTAGTTGGCTACTGAGCAGCACTGTTAGCTTGTTCCTTTTCAACTGCAGTAAAGCTTATACAAAATAAATAATTCTCAAATAGAAAAATATGGTTTCAAAATAAGTAACAAAAAACCCCCCTGCAAATTGCGGGTATATGAATACATGTGTTTGAGATATGCATAGCTAGCATTTGTCAGCACTATTTCGGTTTGCTGAAGGTCAGTGTGTTTCAGTACTGTGTTAAGAAATTTCAAGATGGAAAGAAAAGTTGAGAGCCTCTTCTGTATTTGTCTTCCAATTAGCAATTTATCATTTTGCTCTGACTAGTATTACTTTTCTAATGGTCAGTTGATTTAAAGGAATTATGATGATAAACATGAAGCAGTTCTTTGAATTACTGTCAGAATGATCTGTGTGCCATTAACTTCCAGATGCAGTTCCTCATAGCTGGTAGCTGCTAGGCGAGGATAGTGGGGTCAGTGTACCCTAATCTTATAAATACAGATATCTTTTGCATGTCTTTCTAGAAGCACAAAATGGTGATGAAATCAATACCAAATTAATTTCATCAAGTTCTTTCAGAATCCTCCTTGAACTAATTAGCTGCTTTGTTGTCCTTCCCTAGTAGGTTTTGACACTGTTAAGAGGAAGGGCTACGTGCCTGGAACACCACAGGGCTGTTCTTGGTTATCTTCTCTAGTCTAAACCATTTATTGCTCAGCTTTTCAATCTTCATGAGTCCAAGCTACTGCAGAGTGGTGGAAATGGATTAGAGAATGTGTATGAAGTAGTGAACAACTACTTGGACCGCTGAGTCTCTTAACAGGCACAAATGATACTGTCTCTTTCAGAAAAGTTTAAACAGGGTGAAGTAACTCATCAACTTTTTGCTATTCTTTCTGTGTTTTGTTTTAGATACTGAATTTGGGAGACTGGTACTTCAGGGTTGTTTACTAAAGGTAGTTAAAGTTCCTTATGTTCTTGTTGGACAGCATTAGCTTGCTGGTCATCTCAGGAGGAAGGAGGAGTGCTACGAATCTAGCTTTTCAAATAACTGTTTATCTCATGGTGGATGAGGTTCCTTGAGTTACTGTCAGTGAGGACCTGTAACCTTTTCTCTGTGGTTCTTTTGTGTTACAACTTACTGGCCTGACAGTAATGTAAATGTGGGTCGTGTCTGTTTTGGCCTTTATGCCTTTTATAGAGTTTTTCTGAGGAGGCAAAAAGAGTATGTGCTGTTCTCCTTAGTTAATTCTTAAACATACTTTGTGCATTTGAATTAATAATTGTGCGTACGTGTTGACTGACATGGAATTATTCTTGGTTCTCACAGCCAAGTAGCAGGTCATCAGTTGATTTTGGTGACTAATGGTGTGCACAAGTCTTACCTGAACTTACACAGTCTGGGGTTGAATTAGAACTAGTCTGTACATGGAT
Source organism: Chloroceryle amazona (assembly GCA_027560015.1). NCBI lineage: Eukaryota > Metazoa > Chordata > Aves > Coraciiformes > Cerylidae > Chloroceryle > Chloroceryle amazona. The sequence continues at coordinate 25,853 of JANHFX010026159.1, forward strand.
AATACCTATGAATCAGTTGAGGTGTGACAAACTAAGCAAACCCAGTATTTAGGTTCAGTGATTCTTACTCTGTTAAACAGTGTCCCAGGTGAATGGATATGAGGACAGAATGTTGGGTAAACCAGTTCATGAAAGGAAAAATGCTTCTTACGGTGGCTGTTGACTAAAAGATTGCTTTTAAAAAAATGATCAATTAATTGTTTCTCTTTCCTTTTTTAAAGTATGTATAGAAAATATGATTCGACTAGAATAAAAGCAGAGGAAGAAGTCTTTTCAAGTAAGAGATGCTTAGAATGGTTCTATGAATATGCAGGTAAGAGTAAAATGCAAATTTCCTTGTAATAGCAATTTAATCTATATTAGAATATAAAAACTGTATTAACTAAGCCTCTCCAAGACTGAATATAGGGGTTCGGTTTGTTGTTTGTGTGGCTTTTGTTGCTGTTGTTTGTTTTGTTTGTTTTTGTAAAAGTCTCAAAGAAGCTTTTCCTATATTCTGTGTAGTGTGAAGTTGAAGTTTTCAAGAGGCATTTTTGCCTTTGTCTTTATTCTATAAAAAGACTACAGAAGGCATTTAATTTAGAATATTTTGGAATGTGCATTCAAATATATAGTTAAAGCTATACTTCTGTCCAAAATGTTGTTACTCTCTGGCTTTAGAAGTTCTGTCATCTGCCATATTAGTACCGAACAGTGCAGAATTATGCTTCATGAGAAGTGTATCATTAATAAAAAAAAATAAAAAAGTGTTGAGGGAGGTAGTAACATCAGGTCTATTCCTGCTGAATCTGGTGCTTATGGTTTCAAGCAAAGTAGTATGGCAAGTATCCTGTGTTAGTTTTGTATTTTTATAGCTTTCCATTACAAGGTATAGGAAAGGTAGCCTGAATTATTTATCCTTACCCTTGTGTATGAGAATTTTCTTCAGGCATTACCTCTAGAGTTGTTATTTGTGGTCACAAGAGATAATTCTTTAGTAGTGAAGTTGGTCATTGTATTCATGGTTCTTGCATGTCATTTTCTGAAGGGGACAGGTTGAACTATGGGGAAAAATGATCTCTTGACTGTAAAAACCAAAAGGAAATGAAGTACGTGATTGACAAAATGAAGTCATCTTGCAGTTTTCTGATGCTGTCTTACACATAAATGAAGAGTGATTTAATATGATAACTTTTTTTTTCTTCTAATAAATTATATATAAACTAATTTAAATACTTTAACATCTCATTTATTTGTCGGTGGCAGATGATGGGTGGAGATGGGGATAAATTCAACTCAGAGGGCAAGCATCCCTGCAGGTGTTTAAAAAAGGAGTAGATGTAGAGCTTGAGGCTATGGTCTAGTGGTTAGGGAGATGTTGGGGTGAAGGTTGGACTTGATGATCCTAGAGGTCCTTTCCAACCATAATAATTGTATGTTTCTATGAAATCTAATCTTTTAGATTCTCTGACTTTCTGATCAGCTTGAATATTTTTTTTGTGTTTTACACTAGCAAAACGGATAACTCATTTTTGTCAAGACTTTTGCCTAAAGAAAGGATGAAAGGAAGGCTGTATGTATATGAAAGAAGTTTCGTATTTCCACTTGGGTGCATATGTAAAAATAAAACAGAAAAACATGGAGAGTGTGATTCTGTTTACAGTATTGAGTAATGTTCTAAAAAACAAATTTTCAAAGAATAATCTCTTCTTTGTTCTTGCTTCCTAAGTCTTCTCCTTTATATACACAGACTATGCAGACAGTTGATGCTGCATTTGTTGGTTTGTTGTTCTGTGTGGTGGTTTGGTGGGTTTCTTTTTGTTTTGTTTTCTTTTCCTAGTGTGTCTTCATATTACAGAATGAGTCTTCTTAAAGACTGCTGTGTACACACAGGAAACTGTGAGAAGATGTCATGAGGAGATGGGAAAAGATAGAATTAAACCTTGTAATTACTAGAATAGTAGGTCACCTAATACTAAAACAGATTGATCTTGCCTTCATAAAACCTTTTTCTTGCACATATGATCTTTATACCGGATGAAAGTAAGGATTTCAGCCTCTAAAGTTTTTTCCCAAAATGAGTCCATTTAAACATGAGTAAAATAATTTTAACAAAATAGTCCAAATACTTAATGTAGTTAAAAAATAAAAAATTGCATAATACACTTCTTAATGTCAGTATATTTTTCTAATACAGCATTGTAGAAGTGACAAATATCTTGATTTACCAGTGTGTTTTGATAGTAGTGTATTTTAATAGTATGCTCATTTTGAATCTTCTTTTTTTTCCTTTGTCGGCAAACAAATAGCTGTAATTCGTTTTCCTTCCCCCTGCAGTTACTAGGATTCAAATAATGTGTGGCCATGATATAGCAAAATGAGTAAACAGGAGCACAAGATTGTTATTTTAGTGTCTTTTTTGTAAATAATATTATATAAAGAGAGCACATGACACAATAAGCAGTGAGATTCTGGGAATGATAATGTCTTGTATCTTTCATAGGCTTGTATCCTTTATCCTTTTAAGTGATACGATCTGATGGTAAGAGTGGAGATTTAAACCAAGAAATAAGTTTCAGTAACCATTGTCCACTCATTTAACTGTGGTAATACTATGTAGATGTTCTGCTAGTTTTACATGTATTCTTAAAGATCTTATTAATTTACTCTTCTAAGATTCTTTCAGTAAGTGGGTAGAATAAAGGATATTGTCAGGAACGAAAAGTTGGTTTACAGTTTTTCTGCCTCTGTTTCCAAAGGTGAGATAAAGATTAAATGTGTCCAGCTCTGATAGTAAATGTGGAAATATTTATTGCATGTCAAAACAAACAACCAAACAAAAACTCCACTCTGTGGAAGTTGAGGTTGTACTGTGTGATTGCATTTCTGTTGTACTGTAAAGGTCAGACTTTTAATTTTCAGAGGTAAGTAAAATGCATTTTATTTGCAGGCACTGATGATATTGTAGGCCCAGAGGGTATGGAGAAATTTTGTGAAGACATCGGGGTTGAACCAGAAAATGTAAGTTCAAAGTGCATTCCAAAGATGCCTAATCTGTTATGATGTACGTGAAACAGCTTTGTATCTCATTTTTCCATCAGGGTTTGAAAAATACTTGGGAGCTTAAAAAGATAAAATAAAAATATATATATAAAAACCCCAGGGAGATTTATATACAAATTTCAAAATAACTTGTAAACTCCAACCTGTCAATCTGAAAAAAATTCAGTTTGTCTTTGCTGCCACCCTTCCTCTTTCACTTTCCCATCACCCCAAATAGAAGGAGATTTGAAAAAAAAAACAATTTACAAAAAAATGCAGCTGATGGTTCTCTTTTCTGAAACAATGAGACCACGCTGGAGATTTAATGTAGCGACTACAAAACTGCAATGTAATGTTTTCCTTCAGTTTTCTAGGGGAGAAAGGGATCTGAAATATTACGAGCAGTATTAGCACTCCCATTATGCAATTTCAAAACACACATAAGAAATATATATAGTTACATACATACCCATGCAAACAAAATATAATAAATAAAATTTAAAAGGAATAGTTGTGCTTTTTACAGGCTTATTCCTAGTGCCTAACTTTTGCTCTTTAAATGTATGTGGAAGTCCAACTCTTGCAGGATTTGTAATGTGTCATCTCTGAGTAAAATGAGAATTGTGGTTTTGAAAGATTTACTGGAAATATATGTTGTAATTTGCTAATTTTGGAATTTATTAGTATGATAAACTCTTGAGAATTATGCAGACATCTGGGTATATAAGTAGGTATTCTGATTTCATACTAAACCATATAGAGCTGCAGTAGCATTAGCTATTTAATGGCCGAGTTACAACTTAAATGACTGGTTTGTTTTTATTTTCTTCAAGTCTGCAGGGTTGGTGTCCTGCAAGTTTTTCTGTGTATATGTCAAAAGTGGTTTCAGTTCCTGAATAAGATAGTAATTGTATGGTATCACTTTATTTAAATTCTTTATTGTATCAGTCTTTTGTGCGAGATGTGAAAAGGAGTCTTGTTTCCTTTGGGGCAAGACTCAAATATTAATGTGGCGGCTTCTGTTTTGATGTGTGTTAATGTTAGTTCACCTATCTACTTGTTAGTTCTACTTGAATTATACTGCATGTTCAGACCTGCAAAATACGTAGTCTGGCAGTACCCTGGGGTAACTGGGTTCAGGTGGAAGCATTATTAGCTTTAGAATAATCAGATTTCACAAAGCTCATGGACTGCAGCTGATGTCCATCCAGATGAGAGTATAACAAATGTCAAATGTAGCTTGTGGTCCCGTTCTTAAATTTTGTAGGTTTTTGAGGAAACCTTTTGTGTAGCTTTTGCACCGACTCTTGTTACTCATTGCACTGCTCACTAGATGGTTGGGCATGCTCCTTTAAAGTAAGGTGACTGCTGGTAACTTGAGTGGATGCTCACTCTGTATAATTGCAGTGTTATTTTCTTTGGATTATGTACAGTTTTGTCACTATTAATGTTTTAAGCTTCTAAAATAGCGTAGCAAAGATCCAAACGCCCCATTTATAAGAGTAGAGCTTTTGTAACCTACTGAAGAGTAGTTACTTGAAAAATGTCTGGATTCTTTTCTGTCTTCATGTCTTTTTTTTCTATTTAAAACAGGTGGTTATGCTTGTACTAGCATGGAAGTTGGATGCACAAAATATGGGCTACTTTACGTTACAAGAATGGTTAAAAGGAATGACATCACTACAGTAAGTACTTTGAAAAACTTCTTAAGTTTGTTATAGTAAATCCAGTGTTTTAGAAAAAAACATACTGCAGTGTTTTGAGTCATAACACCTATAGCAGAGAGCTCTGCTGTGGAACAGAAGCCATACATTTTTGGTCCTATTTATGGTTATTTAGCCACTTAAAGACAACTTGAAATTTGACAGCTGCATGTTTAAATACAGTTGGATTAAAATGTCTACAATTTCAAGAAAACAAAAATGTCATGAGGTTTGACATTGTTTCTGTCCCCAAGGACATCTGTCACTGGATTGGACCTGTCTATTAGCTATTGCTATGTTTAGCGTATGTGTAGTTTAAATTGCAAAATAATAACCCTTTCTGTAACTCGGTATTGTCATTTTCTTTCTAAGAGTTACTTTCTCTCATCTTCATGACATAATTAACATAAATGTATTTTAATAACCATGTTTCACATAGAGCTGAAGAAGAACTGTGTTTTGACTTACATTCCAGAACGGAATCACTAAAACTGTGTAGGAAGGTCTATAGTTTCAGCAAGACTACAGCACTGTTGTGTCACTGCTGTGGTTTGCTGGTTGTTTGCCATGTGTAGACGAGCTCTTAGTTTAATCTGTTGGAGAGTGCATTTTCTATAAAGCCGAGTAAATTTTTACCAGAGTACCAGTGTAAGACTTTGCTATTTTACCTAAATCTGTTTCATGCTGTGGGTTTAATCAAGACGTTTTATGCAGACAAACTCAAACATGCCTTTGTGCAGAGTTATGTATATTGAACAGGCTGATGAGGATACACGTTAGAGATTGTTCTGAAATATCTCATATCTGTGTAAGAATGCAGACTAAATTCCCTTTGTACTTTTCTTGTAGATGTGATACTACAGAAAAATTGAGAAATTCTTTGGATTACTTGAGATCTTTATTAAATGAGCCTACCAATTTTAAACTTATTTATAGATATGCATTTGACTTTGCGCGGGTAAGTACGGTGGAAGGCCAGCATCTGAAATGAAAACTTATATTTTCATAAGTAATAATTGTAAGAATGTGTACTCCTAAGTATGTTGCTATTAAGATACCACCACAGGTTGCTTCTAACAAATCAAACTGTTCATGTTCTAAACAAGTGTGTGCAAAATGCCAGAAGTGGAAAAGTATGTAAGATGCTTGATGTTCAGTGGTTTACTGTTTAGATATGCTTTGTTACCTCTGCTTCAAGCTATTTTGTTACTTAGAGGTAATCATTTAGTCCATATTTTGTTGTGTATTGGAGCTTTCATGCTTACTTCCTCTTGCTTTATAATTACTCTGTTTTTCCTTCCTACTGCTCAAATTTTGTCAGCATAAGCATATTTAAAACAGGAAGGCACTTCAGGCATTTCAGCAGGTGGTAAAAATAACATGGTAAGAATTGGATATGATATAATATAAATACTGGTTCAGAAGACTGTTGGAAGGTCATTAGTGATGTCCTCAGTGTTTATTAAACATGATCCTGATATCAGTCTTCCTACTATAAAATTTGTACTGATAAAACTGTACCTGTTATTGGAACCCATAATATGCATAAGACTATTCCTATGTAAAGGGAGCAATAAAAGAACTTTAATTTTATGAATTAACATTTTGACATGGAGTTTGGATATCCCTCTTGCTAATGTGGTGAAATGGACAGAAGATTTAACATAAAAATGATCATAGGCAAAACTAGATCTTAGATTTCAGTGCAGAAATTGGTTCTTTTACAGATAAAATTTACAGAAAAAAGTAACATGAGAGAAATAAGAAATAGAACTGATAGCAATTCTGATGGTTAAGTCTATCCTAAGCAGCTCAGATTTGTGACACATTAGTGCTTTCTGCATGTCAGCATGCAGTGGCTCACAGTAGTTGACTTTTAACCAAGGAAACCCACAGCTCAGTATGACAGAATGCATGGTTTTAGTTACTATGAGAGAAAAAAGAGCCATACGAATGTATTATTTTTTCCTTTGCTGCGTGAAGATTCATTCTGCCAATTTTGCTTAATGTAAAATGCGAAGGCTGGAAATAACTGACATTACCAAAAAAAGTTCAAGATATTGATGAAATAACTTAGAATAGATTAAAAATGTTTTCCTGGTAGCAAATCTGTGCCAGCCGATAATGGCCTGTCACAAGTAAGTGCAGAAACTTGAGAAGAGGATAGTGGGTAGAGTTTTTTTTTCAAGAGGTACCAAAACAATTTGACAAATGGTGGTCTGAAAGAATTTCAGCATTGAGACACTGATGCTGTGACATCGTCATCAAAGAAAGAACCTGGATTGTAGAACTGCAAGTCAAAGTCGTATCAACAGGGGAATTGTCAATATTCCCCTATAGATTAATAGAATTATTGAACTACTACTACTGTGAAGGTGGGGGAAGTTGATAGGAGAATGGCATCCAGTAAGAATAGAAATGAATACTGACGAAGGTTATAATAGTTTTTTATCAGAATAATTGAAGGGAGTTATAGAAAAAAGCTGATGGGAGCAGTTTGGGGGTTTGTTTCAAAAGATTGTTTACCTTCCATGCTAAGTATAATTGTTTCAGGGAGGTGCTCCATGGCAAAAAACCACTCGTCTAAACTTCTGAAGTTGTAAGAGAAGTTTTGAAAGCATTTGTTATGATTTGGTATTTAGAGTCAGTTTATCAATAAAAGTTAAGTATCTCTGAGGTTTTATGCAGTGTGGACGATTTAGGTCAGCATGAATTTCAGGAAATCATTTTACACACCATATGTTGGTATTAAGTACAAATACATTCCTCACTCCCTGTTTGCCGTTGTCATTGCCAAGTTTGAGAACATACAGATGCATGTATTTCATGGTTTAAATAAGTCTTTTTTTTCTAAAATATGGGGGGGGGAAGTCATAGAAAGACTCTTATAATCAGTGTAAAAAAAGTGCTGAAATTTATCAGAGTTTCTCAATATAGTCTTTTCACTATATCCAAGAAAGAGAACGTAGGTATCTGGAATGTATGTTAAGGATTAAATTGGAGCATCTGTCATGGCAGATGCACCATTAGGCAGTTGGAGGTGGGTATAAAGGGCTTATCTGAATAATTTGTTCCAAACAGTAGTCAGAGAGGAAGAATGTAGAAACTTAGCAATGTAAGGCATGGAAACACAGCATGGCCGAAGTGAGGGCAATAGTGTGTGATTTCATTAACACTTGAGTGTGGGGAAAGAATTCAGAGTATTTCTGCAGCAGTATGATTTTTGCTTAAAGGTATTTGTGACAGAGGTGTGAATAGGCTTTGGAAAGAGGATTAGTTCCTAGAACTATTTGATGGTTTGAAGTAAGTGAAAGAATTGTATCATCACAAAAATGCCTTTACAGGTTTGTTTTTCAGCTCTAGTACTAATTGAAAAGCTTTGTTCGTCCTAGATTTTACTTTTAATCTAGATCAGATTGAGTGAAGTTCCTTTTGGATTTAGTGACCAGAATGTAGATGTTTTTGGAGTGCTGGCTTCCCCAGTTTCCTTCTAAAACAAATTTGATTAAATTTTGCATTAAATTCTGTCTACACAATACTAGAATTGAGGTGTACTTTGAATGAAATTGATTTTGAGATGAAAGGATGACCTTGCGGCTAAGGCATATAGTTGTCTGAAAGCTAGGATCTTGCTCTGCCACATCTGTCCTACATGATAGATGACAATTCAATTATATTTTGAGCTTTTTTATTTATTCAATGTATATTTTGTAGTACATACAACTGCACTTGTACAGGTGAGGCATAGGGTTTAATTCTCTTTGTCTTCGATAGCTGTCTTGCACTGTTCTGTTAGGTGCTCCCTGTATCCTGGTTATCCCTATATCCTTGTTTTTTCATAATTTAGACTTTGCAGTTAGAAATCATGAGCACATATAGCAGGATCAAGGTCTAGAGTAGATAATATGGAACTTTATTTTTTGCGATTTTGTTAATTTTTGAATTTGTAGCTTAAGTCTATAATGGAGGCATAAAAAAAGTGGGTTTTACATCCTATCTCATCAAACTTTAATTTCAAGACAGCAAATGTAGATGGATAAACTAATGAAAATAACAAAATGGAGTCTTAACATGTATACATGTTACAGTTAGTTGGGATGTGCAGAAATGGTGTTATCAAATATATTAAATTTCCCACTGACTAGATGTCAGTGGGTCTGTTGGGTACAGATAATTGGTTCTTTTCCTTAGCAGAAACCAGAAAAAAAATTACACTCCATGCCTTAATATACTACTGCTACAATGAACTACAACTGGGACAGATTCTGAGAGAGGTTTCCATGTGCTAGTGTATTATGTTCCCTCTGCTGCATTGATGATTGATTCAATCTGAATTTCATGTAATCAGTAGAATAACAGAACCGAGAAGCTCCGTGGTGAGCTCTTGCACAGTCAGTGTTACTCGATAGCTGCTTAACTACTGACAGTTCACGTAGTTGTAATAATACCACAGGAACTATGTGCGGCGATACTATTTTAAGAGGCCCGTGCAGAAGCATAGGTGCAAACATGAGTACAAGTCTAGTGGCCACTTATTTCTGGAAAGGTCTGAAGTCACAAACAGGAGGAGCGTGGGCCTCATCTGCAATAGTGATGACAGTTTTTTGGGAAAGTCTATAGAAAGCAGCATCAGTGTATAGCAAGCCATTAGCAGTGAGGCTGGAAACTTCAGTAGGAAGGTGTGTTTTATTAAATCCCACTGTTAGATGATACTATTTCTTATTTATTTGCTAATTTATCTTATGTATGGGTGAGCTGTAGCACTGCTGTGGGGCAAGTGAAAAATCCTGATATGCTCTTTTTTCCTTTTTGACCTTCTTTTTATTCAGGAAAAGGATCAGCGCAGCCTAGATATCAATACTGCCAAGTGTATGTTGGGCCTTCTTTTAGGAAAAACATGGTCCCTTTTTCCAGTATTTCACCAGTTTCTAGAGGTATGAAGTTCAAAGCAGAATTACTTTTGTTGTTGTTTGTTTGTGTTTTGGAGGTTTTTTTGTTTGTGTTTTGATCTGTCTTCTCTGTTACTTCAGAGGTAGAATGAACTGCTAAGAATTTTTTGTTCTTATTTAGAGTATACTAGCCTCCAAAGCAGCACTTGTATCTGATTATCTTTCCTTTGTTTCTTTTCCCCAAATCCTTATGTTAAGGTTTATTTGGTGCAGGACAGAGTATAGAATGTCTTTGATTTGCTTTTCAGCTTGCTTTTTATTGCTTTTGTGTTTGCCAACTAGAAGATGTCTTAATCAGAAACGTGAATTTTTCAACAGTAGTTTGACTTAGTGGTTTATTTAATCTGGTTTAGTTTTAGATGGCATACAGATGAAAATATTTCATCACAAGGTTTAAATTTTCAGTAAGAAAAATCTGAATTTGAGAGAGTTGAAAATACGCTTTAACTTCTGTTTCTTGCCTTCAGCAGCAATCAAAATACAAAGTTATCAATAAGGACCAGTGGTGTAATGTTCTTGAATTCAGCAGAACAATTAACCTTGACCTCAGTAATTATGATGAAGATGGAGCCTGTAAGTACTACCTTATGTTGGTGTAGTGAAATAACTAATTTCTCTGAGCTTAATCATTCAGTGTCCTTTTACAAAGTTTTGTAAAATACAGTTATTTGATCTCTCTACAGGGCCAGTGTTGTTGGATGAGTTTGTGGAATGGTATAAAGGAAAACAGATGACATAGGAGTTTAACTATGCACAGCCACTCAAGAGTCACTGTTACCACAGTTATGTCAACCATTAGCCATAAACTGCTATTTGTATCAAAGTGCATGCTGCTTTCCTTGCACTGCATCCCTTTTGCAGGGAACTTTTGATGTTTGCTATTTAACAAGCTAGCTATGCTTGCTGTGTAGCATTGTTCTCTTTGAAGGCTGCTTTGCATTTTGTATTTACACTACAAATTGGTGAACTTGCCAGCGTCTTCACTGTGATTATGTGTATATTGCTGTCTAAATTTTGTATATGTGTATAAAAAAAGCTTCACCTAGGGATTATTTCTGCAGAAATGTATTGTAAAAATAATTTTGTGGCATATTTCTAGTCATCACTTACATGTTTGTTGAAACCTCAGTTATTTTGTTTTTCTTTTGGTCTCAAATGTAGCATTTCAGAAAATGAAATGAACAGACTGCTTGGACATAGTCATGTGAAGATCTATTGTCAATCTTTATGTTACTCTTTTGAGATGCCAGTTTCTGAGAGAAGACATGCTGTGACTTTCTTCACCGGAATTCGCCAGACCTGACCTATTGTTTAATAGGAATGAAACATTGGTGTCTTAAAATTATATATATACACTTATAAATATTAAAACACTGTAATAGTTGTACATGCCACAGCTGATTTCCATTTGAAGAAAAGAGTACTGACTTTTTAATGTTAAAACTGCAGTAGTCATTACAGGTACAAATGAACAAATTAAAGTACCTTTTAAAAATGGGTTTTAGACTTTCGTAAATTGCCTTTGGCATACTCCTTTTAATCTTTGGTGTACCAAGAGTGTTTGGTCTGTGTTGCAATCTAGTGAAATTCAAAGTTCTAACTGAAATTAGTGGTTTGGAGAGTATAGTCTGCTCACCCCTAGCACATAGTTAATACAGATTTGGGTGTTTGTTGTGTGGCTGTGTTGTTTGTTTTTCTTTTTTGTTTGTTTGTTTTTAAATTGTTTTGTGTGTGGTTTTTTTTTTCCATAACGTTAGTCTTTCCCAAGGTCTCTAACTTTGTGTTTCTGGGCAATTAAAAAGATGATACTAACTAGTCAAAATATTTAGGTTTTCTTTCATGTTGGGGATCGGAATTTCCTAGCAGAATGTCCATTGCAGGCAATGGGCATGTTAAACACCAGCATTAAATGACAGTACTTTTTATTAGGGGCCACTGTCTATTTCACTCATTTTTTCTTTATATATATACAGGACAGTTCTAGTGATTATTTTGGGGAAGATGAGTGGACGGAATGATGTTTTAAGTTCTGTAATTTTGTCACACTGTCTTTGCCTTACCCTTCTTTATTAAGTAATATTAGTGTTGATTTTTATAAATAAGTCCTTGAAGTATCTGGTGCTATTAAACTTATTAAAATGTTCCATATTGATTCACGGAGCATTTAGCAAAAAAGGGCCAGTGGCTGTTTTGGAATGAAGAATAACATTACTTTTCTTTAGAAATACTTTACAACATATTTGCAGTTTTGATATTTCTCTAGAATGCAATCCAGGGGAAGGGGAGGAAGGCATTTTAGGCTGGATGTGAAATTTTCAGCTGAATTGAAGGTCCTGTTGTGCTATCACTGAGGTCAGGAACAACTGTCACTAAGTTGACTACTTTCAGGAATCAGCCTAGTTTAGCAAAAGCCCATCAGTTTGCTCCCTGGACCGGGAGGTTGTCATTGTGGTGCTACAGGTGGTCAGTTGTGTTCAAATCTGTTTGTTGTTGGTTTTTGTTTGCCAAACTCCGCTGCCAAAGACAAAAATTATTCGTGTCTGTTTATGTATATTTGTATATACATAAATATACAATATGTATACATATACAAACCCTAGAATTTCATGATGTTAAGAAGAAAATACTGGGTTTCCCTGTGAAATAGTCATATTTGGGTTTCCATGACACTAAATAGTGCTCTTTAGAAAGTTAATAGGAGTAAAACATACATAGTCTTTGCTTCCTCATGTACTAATACACATAATCTTAATTCTGTGTTTGATGCCAGTTTGCACAAGACATTAATTCAGTCAAGTGTGGTATTTAATGTTTACAATAAGCCTCTTACTAAAACACACATGTTTTACTAAGACTTCTGGTGTAAATGTGTATATTACCATAGTATAACAATAAGGAAATATCAGTGGAGCTGCTGGTTTAGTTCTTAAAAGAATGAACTTAGAAGCAATACAACTCTTAAAGTTAGGCTAAATTGTGATTGCTAAGATTTTAATTAAAATGCTGTAATTGTTCTTAAATGTTAAGCTAGTAGCTGACTCTAGAACACTGTTTAGCACAAATTGGCTTGAATCCTGCAACAAATACAAAGTTTGCTTAAAAGGTTTTGTATGTCACAAATAATTTGGCTTCCAATAATGGAAGCAAGAGCCAAAGACACTTTTAATCTCTTACTGTTATAGGTATAACTTTCATATAACAGGGTCAACAGAAATCTGTTCAGCTCAACCAGGTGCTCTTTTTCCAAGTTTTGCTAACACTTAGCAGAATACAAAAATGAATTGAAAGCAAAGAAAACAGAGGAAAAGAAACCTTAGGAAGTACTCATGCTGTGTAAGTAAACAATTTTTTTCTTGGGGAAAAAGTAATCATGAGTGATATAAAGGAAGAAATGTGTTTGAAAATTAATCAAATAGATGCTGCAATTTTTCTTTTTTATTCCACTTACAAGGAGGATGATCTGTAGTCTTCAGCTGTAGTCTTCAGGTTTATAAACGTGCATCTTCATGAACTAGACCACACATTCAATCACAGGTATTAGACAGTTTTACTGACATTGATAGACAACAGTTGAACTAAAATGGACCCATATAGCTTGATAAGCTTCCTTGTGCTATTCATCCTTCTGGTTTTGCTATATATTCTGATAAACAGATGATCCCAGCATTGCCAGCTCTTATTTTGGAGAAGTTCACTCTCATTTTTAATTAACTGTGGAAATGTACCTAAGCTACTCAGCTTACCTCATATTTAGTACAAGTTGGTGTTTGCTTTTTTGTTTGTTACACCATCATATAGTTGATGTAGGTGTGGTTTTGGTTGATTTTTTTAATTGTGTTTTTTTTTTTATACTTTTGAAAAGTATTATTCAGTATATGGTGATTTCTTGGACAAGACACTGAGAGGTCATTCTGACACAAGTGTCACGGGTCTCATGCTTATCTTTCTGGTATACTATTGCTGTCCTTACAGCTGAAATTTGATGATCGGTATGCAATTTATGCTTGGTATTTAGGAGATGTGAAGCGGAAAGCTGGTTAGTGAAAGGAAAACAGCATCCAGAGACTACAGCAGTGAACACTCTTCTCTTGATAGATGACAAACATTTGGAGCTCTTTGGACTCAGTGATTTTAGAAGCATTTAGGTTGGAAAAGACTTTTATGAATCTATGAATATCAGTAACCAAAACATTCTACAAATTAACCTTCATTCTGCAGGAAATAATACTAAGTATTTGAAGTATTAATTAATTCTGCATTACTGTTGTTTTTTTTCAGGTTTTTTTTTTAAGGAAAGCAATCATAAGGGGATGGAACTTACTGGAATCCTACATGTACTTGAGTTTTCAGTTAAAATCTGTTTTAAGGTTGTTTTTAAGCTACAATAAATACTTGGGCTACCTTTGTGTAGCCTTTTCTAACATTTATAAAGGACTGGAGGCTTCTCCCATTTTATAACAAATATATGCATTATATTTCATCACAAATGCGCTCTCGCAATCAAAATTACTTACAGCTCACTCCTACTTGGTTAATGTTCCCAGGTTACTTTCTTGGAGGGCAAGAAATGGACTTCAGTTGTGTCAAGGCTTTCCCAGATTTCTGTTGACCCTTGGTCGCAAGTCTAACAAATTAATACTCTTGGAATTCATATAGACAGCTTTAAAGGTTAACTTGTGCCCTGGTTTTAATTCAAACTGCTAAAATACCTCTTTCTAGGCCTTATATTTTGTCCTTTCTTATTGCTGTAGAAGTGTATAGAATCCATCCACCAACTAAATAGTTTGTAATTGAGACCAAAACTCAGCTTGACTTTTTAACCCCCCCTCCCCCGTGTGTGTGTGTACGTGTGTTGTCACAAAATAGTATCTACTGATACTGCTGTCACAGGAACAGCAGTTAACCTGTAACTGTGAATGCTTTATGTCTTAGTTATTTCAAAATTACATATATAGGGTGTGCTAAATTCCTGTGACTTACCACCTGACAAAAATCTTGTTATGCCACCTAACATGACTTCATCCAGTTGTTTTTTAGGTCTTTTGCTGGTGTTGATGTAAAATGGCATCCCACAAATAAACAGTATTTGTGTTTGGTTTCAGCAACTGACTTCAGATTTTTCTGTGGTTCATACTTCAGAAATTCTCATACCTGAACATGCATCATCTCAGCTGGCAACCTTTATCATGTACTAGCAGAGAACTTGCATGTACAGTCTTACCATTCTTATATCTAGTAGTAAGGCAAATCAGTTTTTAAAACACTATTTGAAAAAGGTATGTTTCACATGGAGTGCGTGGGTGTAAAACAGTATTGTAATACAAAAATTTTCCACCAAAAAGAGCCAATTCAAGCAGGAATATCTCTTACAAAATTTTGCAAGTAGCATGATCATTAACTGCTTATCTCAGCCCCTGTGGTTCTCATATAAAACCTGTTGATGCTGGATGGGCAGACAGTGATGTAGACTGAAAACTGGCTGACTGGCATGAAGTGCGGGGTGGTGATCTGCGGTGCAAAGTCTGGTTGGAGGCCAATAACTAGCACTGTACCCAAGGGGTCAATAATGGTCCAGTCCTTTTCAGCATCCTCATTAATGACCCTGATGATGGGACACGGTGTACCTTCAGCAAGTTGGCTGATGGCACCAAATTGGGAGGGGTGGCTGATAAACCAGAGGGTCATGCTGCCATCCAGAGGAACCACAACAGCTGGAGAACTGCGATGATAGGAACCTCATAAACATAGGAACCAGGTTAAGTGCAAAGTCCTGCACTTAAGGAGGAAAAAAAAACAAACATGCACCAGTATATGCTGGGGAACACTCATCTGGAAAGCTGCTTGGCAGTAAAGGGACTGGGTTTTTTTGGTGGACACTGCGTTGAAGATGATCCAGCAATGTGCTCTTGCTATAAAGAGGGCAAATGGTATCCTGGTCTGTGTTACACAAAGTACTGGAAGCAGATTGAGGGAGGTTATCCATCCCCTCTTTCAGCACTGATGAGGCCTCACCTGGAGTATTACGTCCTCTTCTGGCCTCCCTACTACCAGAGACACCTCAACATACTGGAGAGAGCCCAGCAAAGGGCCACAAAGGTGATAAAGGGTGGAGCATCTCTTCTATGGGGAGAGGCTGAGAGACCTGGGACTGTTTAGTCTGGAGAAGAAAAAGTGCTGGGGTTGGTTCTTGCTTATGTGTATCAGTACCTGAAGGGAAAGAGGTAAAGAGTCAGACTCTTCCTCAGTGCCCAGGACCAGAGGCAGGGGGCAGAAATGGAAACACAGGAGTCTCCATCAGAAAACAGTTTTTGCCTGTGAGGGTGAATGAGCAGTGGCACAAGGATGCTCCAGCAGACAGGGCCTGGGCAACCCACTCTAAATGGGCCTCCTTCAGCAGGGAGGGTGGATTAGATGACTTCCAGAGGTCACTTCCACCCTCAACTGTTCTGTGATTTCTAAAAGCATATACTAAAGAAAATTATCCAAGTTATTAAAATACAATGCTGGAAGAGAAGACCAGTCTAGAAATATTTAAATGTGATATATTGATCTGAGGGTCTGTTCATAGCCTTAAACACTTGTGTTTTTCTTGGTTTAGAGTTTTTCAGATACTAGGCTTGTAGTTAGCTGTCACACTGATCTTTCTAAAGCAAAAGTGATGCTGTCTAAGCAGAGCAGTAGAAAAGCTGCTAGCAATAAGACATGAAAATTACATCCTAAATGTCCATCATACATCCACAAATTTAGATTTTTAAAGGTGCAATTAGTTAACTCTAATATTTTAACTTACTTGCAGAGTTACAAATCTGTTTTTCAATAGGAAACAGACTTAAAAGCTAGCAAAGACAATAATACATGAAGCAATTTCAGATAAATATTTTAGTATTTGTCACTGAGCAACCAATCCTAAGGTTCTAACTACTGAGAGTTGAAAATACTCAGGTTATAATTAGAATATTGTAACATAGAGCCCATTCTAGAGAAGCAGTTCTTTGTTACGTTCCTGTTGGTGATGAAGGCTGGGACTGCCTTCACCAGTTCTTAAAATCTGGCCTGTTACTTGTATGTATCAGAGGGAGTGAGTCACAGTCTTCTGTACCATGAAAACTTTATTATCCAAATAGCTTCTGATATTAATTATATATAGATTTAAATGTGAATGGCTTTTCTGTATTTTCAAGGGTTGTTTTCCAGGCTAGTTATTGGCATACTCTGGAAGGATTGATTTGCTTTGTGCCTGCAGCAAACAATTTGCTAATTATCAAAGTGTAAGTACGTGCTTGAAACTGAGAGCTTTGTTTCATTCTGATTTCTGTATCTGAAGTTTTCAGTATACTTTTAAGATTTCAGTATTTTCTCCTGTACTGTTTCACTGTATGAAGGATACCGTGTCCTGTTGAGCCCGGAACTTGGCGTGCTGCTACCCTGGGAGAAGCGTGTGTGTGCCCAGGCTGTTACCAACATATTCTTGGCTGCCTCTTTGTGCTTCATTTGTGAATAAATACAGCACATGCTCAGCCATCTTTTTAATGAGCCTATTCTGAGACTCGATCTGTTTACCTACTCTCAATTTTGATAGTAACATAAGTCTTAACCTGGACATGGGTTTTTCTACCTGAAGTTACTGATGAAGCCAGGGAAATTTCAGCTGTTGCATGTCACGGCAACTGTAACTTTTATGCAGGGGTCAAAAAAGGCATTTGTTTAATGTACACTTACACCCCTGTAACAGCAGCTGTGTTTGTACTTGTATAGGTATTCTAGAAAATTCTTAATGGCCAAACCAGCTAAACTAGTGAATTTTTCAGTGTGAACAAGATACAGTTGATTGTTACCAGCTGAAATAAAAAAAAGTGAGTGGATAAAATCTGAGGGAATTGGTGTGTGTGGAGCTGTGTAGCTGTTGCATACAGAAGGACATGGAGAAATAGGATGGATGGAAAGGAACAGAGTATGAAGAGTTCAGCTTGGAAGCCCCAGGAAAATACAAAAGGTTTTGTATTAACTTTAAGAGCAATTGCTGCGGAACTGATATGAAGGAGAAGCAGCTGAGTGCTGGGTTTGAATGATAAAGTGATGATAGGGAGAGTAGCAAAGGAAAGGTGCAAGGTTATGGAGAAATCTGAAGGTAAGTTTGAGACGGAACATTAACAATATTCTGACAGTAGAATGAAATACTTTGTCATGTGTTAAAAGTCCCTCTATGAAGGAACAAATTTATTTCCTTGGATGAGAACAGCAGCTAATCTTCTTCTGTAACTTTATGGCATAAAAGGAGACTTTGAAAACTTGCAGCTTCTCACAAGTAATGTACTGTCTGTGTCACCACTTCAGCATTCCCATGGTCAGAAAAAAGATGAGAAAATAATTTTCCAGTTCTGAATGCCAGCTGAATGGTAGCAGAAGCAAATGACAAAACATTGCTGTGTACGAAACATCAATAGAGCCACTCAAATACTTTTTTTTTTGCCTCATGATCTGCAGAATTGGCTTGCTTATGTAGTTACATTTTCTAGCTTGTTAGCATCTGGTACAGCCAAAAGGTGACAGACTTTGTAGAGGTCTGTCAACACAGTGTTTGAAGACTCAAGCCATAAAAAGAATGTCTGCACTTGAAGTTTTTAAAGTTGCTTTGGCCACAAGTAACTTCTGCGTATATGGAGCTTTACTGAAAGCTGGTTATGGGCACTAAGAAAAGCGCTGCTGCTGAAATCTGCTCTGTTTTCTGCTTCTGGTGGCTATGTAGCTGTTCCTACAGGGAATCATGCTCAATTTACCCAGTCCTTTACATCTAGACAGCCTCTAAAAACTGCAGTTGTGTTGTCACACGTCATTCTCTGAGAACAGAAGCCTTAAATTCAATAGATGCCAAGGCATTACATGAGTATTGAGAATATTTGGAGATTAGGAGAGAAAAAAAATCACAGTAGAACAGGGTATAACGTTTACAGACATTTATATAGTCAGGGAAGGAGTTGTACTGGGAAACCTACTTCATTTTAGAGTTACAGTATTTTAAACATTTTTGGTAATGCTGTGATTTTTGCAGATTTAAGTTTTGTCATTCAGTTGTCTGCTCAGACTGCATGAACAATTCTCAACAGCTAAATGTGTAAAACTTTGAAAAACAGAAGACAAAATCAAACAAACTCATTAATAATTTTATGACAAATTACCAATTTCTTGAGAAGATTATTTCATCCTTAGATGCTGAACAGGCTCTTACCAAAGGAACAAGGTCAATACTTGCTCTTAAAAAAACTTCTTAGTTAATCAGCTCAGATACCACTGAGTACTGGAGTAAAAAGAAGAGAAATCTTTCAAGAACTAATTAGAAAGCAGGATGATCTGTATGAAATGACAGATTAATTGCTTGTAATTGGATTACAGATGTTGTTGAGTGCAGTTATTTGCAAATACTGTGGTGATGCAAATCAAATCCATGCAACACCTACCTGAAATTACCATATAGTCTATTATGAGTTATGTTAGAGATTCTGAGAAAATCAGTCAGAAAAAGAAACAATCAAACCAATAGGAGATCTAAGCATAGGTGACTTGGCTCAATAAATATATAACTGATAATTTTGATGCTAGATGTGTAAGACAATTATTTAAAAGGAACTTGAGGTACTAAAGAGAGTATTTTTCAAAACATCAAATAACATCAGCAGTGGTCTCTTTCAGTTGTTTTCACATGTCTCTTAAGCTTTTTCATTTTTGTATTTTTTTTTTCCCTAGTTCCAAGTATGTAAAGCTATCAAAAAATATTAGCTTCTGTCAGCACCTCTTTTGTTCTCTCCTAGCCTTCTCTTTAAAGATAGATTGAAAGATGTACTGTGCCATTGGGCTTGCTCCTGATGTAATTGAAATGTCTTTCTTCTGTTCAGAATGTTTAGTGAATTAATTGTGTCTTCCTAACAGAGTTCTCCCAGAGTTGCTGGCCAGCCTCCTGCATTTTCTGGGTATCTGGACCTGTTTCCCTTTGTGATCACATTCCCCTTCAAGGACTGCATCAGTGATACTGTGTATGTTAAAATGGCCTTGGGCCAGATTGAGAAGAAAACTTTAACTTACATTTGTTAACTTTTGGCTTAGAAAAAGATACTGTATATCAAGCTGTTGATATTCTAATACAGCAGTTTTGAGCTGCCCTTGATTTGCCCCTCTCAGTAAAATTCTGAAGTGGGTATAAGATGCTTTTTATAGGGAACTGTAGCTTAGTAATAGTAGGTTGTCATTTAGTTCTTGTCTGCTCAGACCGTATGAACAATTCTGAACAGTTAAATGTGTAAAACTCTGAAAAACAGAAGACAAAATCAAACACTTAAACTCATTAATAATTTTATGACAAATTATCAGTGTCTTCAGAAGATAAAATTGCCCTCTCCAAGTCATCAAATCTGTAAACTACAAGTGATGTCCCATCAGTAGCTAGATCTCTACAACTGACTTTTCTGCAAGGTTTGATTTTTTTTTTTCTTTCTGTGAGACAGAAGGTTTTCATTATTCTGTATGTCTTGCCAAGTTTAAAAGTAATTTTTTAAATGTAAAGTCCAAGCAGTATTCAATTACCTGTCTTTGCAAAACTGTGGAAATTCAGAGACACTTAGTCCACAAATGTGGTTCAAAAAGCAGAAGACAGTAGTATGTACTATTTCCCTGTGTAGGGTAAGACCCCTAGGAAAACACAGTAATAATGTAATGATAATTTCAGTGTTACTGAAGTGTTATTTATTATAGACAAAGCAAAACAAAACAGTGCATATCAGAGGCAAATTCTGAGATTCTTAGTATCAACAATAATGAGAAAGTAAATACAACTTTGCAAAAGCTTTATTATCAGTTATAACTACTGAGTAGTTTACTCATTTGAGTATCCTAGAATTGTATTTTCATAAAATACATTCTTATTATGATACCCTTCTAAACAAAAGTCTGTGACTTCTGGCCTGTATTTCCCTTTGGAATTGTGGTGGTTTAAAATTGAATGGATCCAGGCTTTATATATCTCACTGTTTAAGTCTAGTTCCATAACTTGCATTTCTGAAGCTAAAGGCAATTGTACTGAGGGGAATAAAAACAAAAACAAAACCAAAAACCAACCAACCAAACTAGCCCCCCCCCCCCGGGTATTTAACAGTTACTAGAAGTTACACACTTCATGTTAAGACACAATCATTTTTGCACCCATTATGTGACATAAACACCATGGGAGCTTTGTATTACATGTTTGTGTCTCAACTATTGAAGTTTGTTTTCCTGCTTTGCAAAATACTAGCAAACCCATCAAATGCTCTTTTCTTAACAAAAAGCTGTCCCTGTCCTAAACTGCTCTGACTTTTTTGACTGAGTTTATCACTTGCATTTTGGAGGTTGACAGTTGTTGCAGAATTGTTCTCCAGTCCTGTCAAGGTAGTGTCATCCTCCATCTTGCTGGAATCAGTGGTTTCATAGACTGCATTTCTTGTAGTCTTTCGTGGGAATGAACCTGAACTGCATTGTGTGATTTTGTTGAAGAAGCCTTGTGGGACAGAGAAGGAATAGGCACCTTTGTCATTCTGATCCGGTTGGAAATGATCTTCTGTGTTGAATCCTGATTGTGTTTCCCCAGAAGAGTAAAGATGCAGCAAATCTGCCGTAAGATCACAAGACTCTGTTCCTTCAGGCAGACTACAGTTGCTGGCATCCTGTAATTCCATGTACTCATCACAGTTTTTCCCATTAAAACCACTTTGCATTTTATCCTCACAAGTGTTAGTTGTGTTCACCTGCTTCCCCTGGGGTAGCAAGTCTTCTTTCTCTGTAATAACTGTAAAATGTTTTTCAGTTGGATGCTCAGGCAGATATTGAAGAAATGACTCATTGCTGGAATGCAGTAGTGATGTCTTTCTAACAATTTCATTTAAACCACTATCAATGGGCACAAAAATAAAATTGTCATCCTTTGATGTACTCCTGTTTCTTCCTAATGTAATGTCCCCTTCACCATTATTCTTTTCAGAGGAGTTCCTATCTGTGTGCTCATCAGTACTACCCTCTCGTGCATTCTCTTGTTCAGTGGGACTGCAGCTGAGGGAATGCTGAGGTTCAATAGGAAACTGATACAGCTGCAATCCAGCCTCTTCAGGAGTGTCCCCTGTATCCACCTCATCCGTGGGAGAATGTTTTAATGAAAGTAATGTATTACCAAAATCTGTGCTTTGATTGTGGAGAGAATCAGGAATAGAGTTTTGTGCTCTTGACTCTGGATTAGTAAAATGATCAAATGTATCAGCAACTTCTTGACTTGAAGAACTAATTGTGTCTGAATCTGACATGCTTACATGGTCACTACATTTGCCAGCATAAGGTGGTGCTGTTTCAGGTGTGATGGTACCTGATCCATAATTAATAGTGGTTTCAAAATACACATTATTCTTGTCTTCATTTTTCTCAACATGCTGAAGTTCCACGGGAACGTTTGGAGACTCTGGCAGTGTTCCATTGTTCATATCAGCTTCCTCTAGTGATGACTGACAGACGGGCAAGTTGTCACTAACACCAGGTTGTTCCAGTTCAAAGTCTGCTACAGAACTACACTCACTCATTGTGAATGGAGTCCCTTCATCTGAAGAGCTATTGCCAAACAAATCTGCTGAAACATCTTTTTCATTTGTATGTTCCATTTTACAGTTGTATTCTGTAAGAGGAGAGTTTTCTGTTGTTTGGTAGAAACTTAGATTTTCAATATTTGTGTATCTCTTGAAGTTACTGGGTAAAATAAAATCTCCCACATCACTGGTTATATTTATGTTGCTGTTCAGACCAAGTTGTTCATCATAGCTTTGCCTTTCAGGCATAAATTTAGTAGTACTCATGGGTTCATTATGTGAAATTATATCTCTTCTTTTGGGAGAATCTGGTGTAGCCTTTATGATTTCAGACTGCAACAGACCAGAGCTGTTGCTTACCTTGCTGTGCCTAGAATCTTGTTCAGCATTGTGGGTTTGTATTGTGGAAATTGGGAAGCCAGTGAAAGGTAAATCCGGATCTGAAGAGTTGGTGTTATTTGAGTAAGAGTCAGCATTCAAGCTCTTGGATACAGGAGGGAACCTGCTCTTCTCTGAGTCTTCGTTATTTGTGTAGGTTGTATCTTTCCACGATGTAATGTCACTACTCAATTTTCCTGGTGTTACTTCATTGTTGTTCTTGTAATCTATCCTTACAGAAAATAGTCCATTGTCATTTATATTTTCATCGTTGCTGAGACTAGGTTTAATGTCTGAAAACTCTGTTTTTTTCTTCAAGTTGATCTCCTTTTTGCTTGGTTTCTGGTACTCTTCATTATTTGATGCACGCACACTGCTACTAGTGATATTTTCATGCAAAGCAGAAATTTCTTTAGGAAAAGTGCGTGTGTTTCTTGAAGAATTCTCATCGCAACTGCACAAATTACGTGTTTCTGTTGGATTGCTTGCAGAGTTTTCTCTGCTCAAGGTTTCATCTGAAAAAGCTTGATTACAATATGTATGTTCTGAAACTGAATTTTTGTTCCCCCACATGAGTCTCCACAGGCTTACGAGGTAGGGTCTAGCAAAAGCACCCAGACAAAAAGCACAAACAAACGTAATGAGCACTGAGAGGCAGACAGCCAATGTGAGATCTTGATCTGTGCGTCCTTGTCTAAAAAGAGCATTAGTGTCCCGGGCTTTTCTAACCAAAAATGTTGAAATCTTTTCTTTCACCCATATATTGTAGATGAGATATTTCTTCTTTGCCTTATTAGAAATACACAAGTACAACCCTTCAGCAGTTTTCTCAGCATCGTGTATCACTAAATTATTAATTTTATCCAGTGTCATATGAGGAAGACTACTGTCTTTTGAAATTCTGCCTTTAGGCGTCCACCAAGATACTCCAGTCCCTGAAATAAAAGAAAATACAAACTAAATCTTTCTTGAAAGTATAGGATACTTGGTTTGCAGAGTCAAGTTATTTCTATAAGAACATACTCTTGACCTACCTTTGATCACCCTAACTACTTAATATAAAATCCATTTTCTTTGTAGCCATCTGTAGTCATTTTGCATGGAAGTGTGATCAGTTTCTGTGACTTTCCTTGTTAATGGACAAAACAGGTGCCATTTCTGATAGGCTCTATGCACTTTTGAGGGTGATGTTCCACGGGGAAAGCCTGACCACCTTAAAGTGCTGGTAGTCCATTCGAGTGAAACCTCTTTGCTTTATAGCACGTGACAGATAAACCTTCTACTCTAAGTTTGGTCTTAAGGAAGTCTTAGCTCTGTATTTTTTCACTTGTACTTCAAGTGCTCTGTGTTAATGGTAAAAACGGAATTAATTTCCTTAAGTGAACTGTGTGCTGCAGTAGCTATACATTTTTTATAAGAAATATACATCCTTTCCTTTGCAAATAAATTTTAATTTCATTTTGCTGTAACTGAATACTAGAAACAATATTGTATGTATCTGTTTTTTCACATGCCCCAGAAGTGGTACCTCACTGTTCAGTCCTTTGTTTGCATTCTAAAATTAACTGATAAATTTGCAATGTACCACTGATTAAAATTTGTGTATAATTTGGCATCACTTATTAGTTTAAGGTAAGGAAGATGATGAAGGCTTTCATTTGGGAAAGTTGACTCTCACATATTCTAACCTGTATCCTACTTTCTAATGAAATAATTTGCATGTTAAATTGTTGTTCAGTTATTTTAAGCATATCTTTAGAAATGTACTTTTTAAACCAGATTTCTTTGATCATTCTCTGAGCACTTGGATTTTAGCAGCATATGGATGGAGTCCCTGTTTTACATACCCCTCGTGTTGTCCAAGTCACAGTTGAGCACCGATGTCTTCCCTGTTGGGATTGCAGCCTTCTTGAGCAAAACACTGTCACTGCAGTTTAAATGGAAACTTGAAAGATACAGCAGAGGTTTCTGTGAGTTGTTGGTAGATTTATTGTAGGAAAACCTAATTTTTTTCCTTGTGAAGTCAAAACTAAATAAATGTTTCAAATAATTTAGTTGACAGTTAAATATCCAGGCATTATTTGACAAATCCACTTCAAGTTGAAAGAAGTTCAAGCTGATTAATATCTGTGGTAGAGGGGCTGTCAGAACATTTTCACGGAGATCCACAACCTATGTGGAAATAATTCAGAATTAATTTGATAAGATTTACAATGGAATCCTAATTGCAGTATCAACAATAACATTTTTTCTAGCATAGAAGTGCTTTTGCAGTTAAGAAAACACTATGTCTGGTTAAGATTTCAATGATATTGTTCTAAGCTTTTTAATTTAAAAATTTTAAATCGTGGTATATTTAAATTCTCCTGTTGTAAATTACCTCAGTGTGAGTGGGAAGCTGCAGGGCTCTCGCCATGGAAGGGATGGAGGTAGAAAAGGACATATGTGTGTTTAGGCCAGTTACGGATTGCTTCTGACAGATAAATGGTGAATTTACAAATGTGTGTGTTTTCGTATATATGAAAAACAAATATATAAAAATAATTACTACTTTCCCCATTTGCTTTAGTTTTTTATTATTATATTACTATGCAATTATAAAGACTAATATAATCATACCGGATAGTTGATAGTTAATATCTGTAAGGGCGATTAACACAAAACATTGCAACAGCTCTAGTATTGCTTTGCAACCTGTAATTTGTTGAGATCCCTGAAGGCATCTGGATGAATTTTAGTTATCTTGTTCTTTTGCAGGATGATCTCCTTCAGCTGTGAGCAGTTTTGAAAATCATTCATATCAAGCTGTTGTATGCCATTGGATGTCATACGGACAGTTTGTAAAGACTGCAGCAGGCCTAGTCCTAGAAAGAACAAAACTATTTTACGTTTTGCCATGTTTTACCATTTTACCATGTTGCTGTGCCTGCCTGTGAATGATCAAGCTTGACAGTATATTCTTCAGTGCGTCCTAGCTATGACAGCATCTGTCTTGCATAAGTAGCCCTTTTAAATGCTGGAGATACTTCTGTTTTCCTAGGTGGTGCACAGCAGCCCCCATAGCTCCAGCCTGTAAGTTCCAGTGGGAAGGCAGGTGCTTCAATAGTCGGCATCAGCACAGTTCCTAACGCCTGAATGGCACTCTCAAGATGGTTTTGAACATACAGCATTGTTGAGGTGCTACTAGTTCGCCTTACAATTTTTGTCCTTAGTGTCATCTGGTTTACTGGAAATCTGTTACTCCAGTTTGCTTCTTTCTTGGCTGAGTAATTGATCTTGGGGTTTATTGTGAAAAGCAGAGGGAATGACACATTTCTCCTGTAAAAGTAGAGGGAGGGCATTCAGAAGTTCTGGCAGTTCATAAAGTCTTTTTTGTACCTGTGTGAAGAATTGTCATTTTTATGATTCCCTGAAGCTGAATTTGAGCCAAAAATACATACTGGTATGGCAGCAGTGCAGCAGCCTGACACCTGGGGTGGTGGTTGTGAGAAGGGTTTCTCCGTGGCCAAACCCCTCTGCCTTAGAACTTCACTTTGTGTTTTCTTACCAGAGCTTAAAAAGCTAGAATGTCAGTAACATGTTTTGGAGTGGGAAATTAAAGTTCTGAACTAAATGAAGATGGGATTTAAGTATAACTGGAAGTATGGGAGTATGATGCACAGCAATGGGCTTTTATCATCTAAAAATTGGGTGCCAGGTGGCACAGAGCAAAGTTGTTTTGACTGCACAAAGTGTATCTTTCTGAAATACTGAAATTGGAGCAAATTTTATTTAAAAGAGTATTTACTTTTTTCTGATTAGTATGAAATTCGTTATCCATAACTTTCTTGATGTTGAGGTTCATGATTGGGTTGTGGAGGCTGGTGTTTTTCCAAAGATCCTTACTTCCCTTTCTATACAGGGAAAAATACTGCTTGGACTCTCCAAGGATAAATGTGGTTATATGTGACTGACATTAAGGCATTACAACTGCAAAAGACTATGAAAAAGCCCAACCTAATCCAAAACAACCTGTTTGCTTCAGTCCATTTGGTCATAGGTGGAACTTTCCCTCGCCTTAACTAAATGAGAGAGCTGCATCCTGAATTCAGGAAGATGTCCTGAATCATATCCAAATCCAACTTATACCTTGGGAGTGAGCTCCTTAAAGATTTTGAAATGCTTACCTCTTGGAACTGTATTAAGATTATTTCTTTCAACAGACAGTACTTTCAAAGCAGGCAGGAGATGATCAACTTTTCCATACTTGTCAGACCTGTGTGCAGGCATAGGCGTGTCCAGTGTGAGAGTGTGGATGGCATTACCATTGAGGTTTAGAGTTTCTAAAACAGGTAAGTTGCTACAAGTAGTTAAGGAGAGTTCAGTAATCAGGTTGTTACTGAGATTCAAGTGTTTTAGCATCCATTCTTCATTTCTTCCATCAGCGCACACAAAAGTTTTAATGTTATTGTAACTAAAATCAGCCGTTATCGCTGATTTTGTTAAATCCTCTGGAATAGCAGATACTCCAGCAGAAGAACAATTCAGCAAGAACTTCCCCTCCCACTGACAGTCTGAATTGTGAAGCATATCAAGAAGAATCTGCTGTGACTTGGTTCCCACTGATCCAGGAAGAGTCAAATAAAGGGCCACAGCTATGATACCCAAGTGAAGCGTATCCATAGTATCTGGATGTAGAATGTAAAATTATGGTAAGCTCAGCGTAACAAGAGTTAAACAGAAAGTGGAAATACTTGGACATTAAGGAAAATCAACACTAAACAAATACCCAAAGCATTACCAATGTTCTGCCTTGAACATTCCAGTTTTGGAGTCCTAGGTATTTTTCAGAAAGAACATTCATTAACATTCATTCCCTGTCCCTCCACCTCTCCCCCCCCAAAAAAAACCAATCCAAACCTTTTCCTTCTCTTTCCAGCTCTTCCGTCAAGAAACACAGCTTGTCTGCAACTTGTGAACCAACAGCAGTGGAGACTTTGGAACTCCAGGTATATACAATCACCGCTGAGCAAAGTCCACCAGATACAAGCCCTGACGCATAGATGCGGAATGATTTTCATACCTGCAAGCTAATAAAATACTAGTTTCCCCCCTTCGTAACACAACAATATACTTTTAATGAAAAACTGTATTCTTACAAATGACACCTCTGAACCACAGCTGCGTCTTAGAATTTATTGTTTCATTCAAAACAAAGACCAGAAATTCAGTTGTTTTTCACCTCCTGAAACAAGCCCCCCTTTTACATACCTCTTCCCACGTCAGTTGTTTCAACGTACCCAGAATGGTATTTTACACAGAGGCATGTAAAATGTACTTTAATCACACGGAATCTTAAGTGCATCTGTGAGACTGAAATAAATAATGTGCCACACAATTATTTTAAATACCTATAAAGAAAAGTATTGTAGGCAGTTAGAAGATCAACAACAAATAAATGCACAACAGAAGGCAGGTGCGGTGGCAGCATTCCTCAAATTGTGTACCAAAGGCGACAAAATATATTCACGATACATAAATAGTGGCTAACAAACTGATAATTTATTTCATTTGGTATTTGTATGATTACTTTTGCTGCATTTTGACAAAAAATTCCACACTTCAAAACCAGTTCTCTAGACCATGATTTAAGAGTACCTTTGTGACTAATCTTTCAGTTATGATACATACAGTATTTTAAAAAGAACTCTTGATAATGACAAGAATCCAATACTAGCGTATAGGCATGTCAGTATTAATCCGGGAAAAGCTTTGATCTGTTCTTCCTCTGTAATCTTGACCAAGGCAGTATCTGTCATTTTCAAGATCTATTTGAGCTTTGAGGATACTGCTGCTTCTATTTTTATGTGTGCGTGTATATATATATATATAAAAATAGATTGACCAACTTACACCAGCATGATTCTAAAAATGTTTTAAGTTCCTCCACTTAGCTGTCAGATACTAAGGCACTACTTAGCAGCAAAGATGTGTGCATGTCATCAGCAAAATGTGTGAAGTTGTTAATAAATAATAACTTACGTGAAACTATGAAGTTCATGAAGGCAGTAAGCAAAATGCTAGTATCCTCCACAATCTCTGTGAGCAATTCAATGCTTTTTGCTGCATTTTGCTCCATTTATTCTGCTTTTGTTAGAACAGCTCCAACACTGTCCACCTCCCAAAACCCCGAGGACTCCTGAGCATCAAAATCTGGCTTTGCCTTTGAGCAATGAGGGAAAGGTGACCCTGGGTGGTGTAGTGCCAGGCCTGAGGGTTCCCCTCTAGAAATCACTTCCACCCATAAACCTTCTGCATGAGGACTTAACCAACTTCTAGTAAACACCGAACTGGGACCTTAGATATAAAGTTCTCGTTGCAGCAGGAGACAATTTGTATTTTATAGAATTCTATGTACCTTGAGAGCCCTAAAGCAAGGGCTGATGGTTTATCTTCCCATATCCAATGACCAGTCCTGAAGTTAATGTAAGATTTGCACAACTTTCAGAAAGAGAGGTGTGTGCTTACCTAGAAAAACTTGTCAAAAAGCAAAGTCATCTTTGTGGCCTTGATTACTAAGCTTATTTGATGCTACTGCAAAACAAAACTATTTTAAAGTAAAGAAAAAGGAGAAATCTTATAATGAACTAGTCTATTTTTAGTACACAGATACAGTTCCACTGTTGACAAATTCAGATACACGTGTATTTCCTCTGCAGTCATAGGATCCAATACAGTCACATTTAGAATTACAGACCTGCAGTTTCACTTCAGAATTGAATTCTGAGGTTCTCAGCAATGCATCAGGATGGACATTTATGAGGGAACAGACACTGCTGCAATAGTCGTGCTTTTGATAGTTACCTGTTGAATAATGGATTCATATACAGTTCACATTACAGCACACAGGAATACACTTTTTTAGGGTATTGAGCAAGTTATATCTTTAAAAATGTACTTCTAATATAAACACAATTTTAAAATATTTTACATGATTTAAGCAACTGTAGAATGCCTAAACCGCACAGATAGAATGGGAGCTCAAGCAACACTTCAACAATCACAGGACTATTTCAAAACTGAAGTTACATTTCCACACTTGGTATTACTTGGAAAATACTATTTTTGCTAACTTTTTTTTTATAAGAATACATAGTAGAAATAATGCAATATTTTTAAATCATTCTGCTCTTACCCTCTCTTAGTATACATACAGTAAACCACATAATTTTGTGGGAAATCATTATATAAACCTTTGGCAAGAAAGGAAGATAAAAATCTGCCACTTCAGCCAGCCTCAGCAAATCCGCTTCCAACAGCACATCAACATTCCTGTGTAAGTACTTCAGACTGCAGTTGTGTTCTCAGCAGCCCTCGAGGTCTTGGGGTGTAGGACAAAAACCTCCTTTAATGGCAACTGAAGGCAGTCGATACTGCTGCTAAGATCAAGTTCTTTAAATATATTCTATGTTCTTTAAAGATTACGTTCTTCAAATATATTCAAAATATTCGATCGCAGTGCAGGAAGGTACTTCAGTATGCATGCAGACTGAAAACTTACTAAATCTGTGCCACTAGCACTGCTAACAGGGTGATAACACAATACTGCTGAACATAACCTTTGTTTAAAAATATTACATAATAAATGTTAGTAGAAATTGCTGTAAAACCAGAAATCCT
Source organism: Chloroceryle amazona (assembly GCA_027560015.1). Lineage (NCBI taxonomy): Eukaryota > Metazoa > Chordata > Aves > Coraciiformes > Cerylidae > Chloroceryle > Chloroceryle amazona. The sequence goes on from JANHFX010026159.1 coordinate 56,156, forward strand.
TGAAGGCATGCAATTACTTCATACAAATATATGTAAACACTAAAAGAGAACTCTCTTGGTAGTTGTGTTTTAGTGAGTGGCTCCGCATGGATTGACAGAAGTCTGACAACCCATGTTATAACCTGTCACCTGAACCTTGAACAGTGTCCCGTCTGCACACATGCAGAGCTTGAAACGCAGCCAGTTGCCGTTATTAAATTGTTCCCCGTAAGAAGAACTTGGCAGTCGTGACGGGCTGACCATCACGGTTCCGTTCAGGATAATGCTGTTCTCCTATTAAGGAGGGGAAAAAAAAAATGTACAACTTCTAATTTAAACACGGCAGATTGTTTTTGAGAAGGACAAGCTGGTTTAATGAATAAATGAAATCTTCAGGTTGGCTGTAGAAATCAACAGAATAAAAAAGCACATATGACAAGGTTTCATTTTCTAATGAAATTCGTGAATAATGCCCATGAATTTCTCAATTATTGTCAGCAACATACTTTGATATTCCTGTAGTAGATTGCTACTGAGAGAGACAGCAGTAGTGTGGCTTTTCACTTCATAGCCCTACCAGCCAACGCAGTAAATAGAAAACCATGGACATGAAATGGGAATCAGTGTTTGAATTCACACATCAAATTCATTCACGCATGAAATAAAAGTGCATGTATCTTTATTTTTTTATTCTCCCTTAAACTTTTCCATCATTCCATATGCCCTGCAACCTTAAAGATCTCCAAAAATCTTCAGTGAGTGCTGGTGAGTCTTACTGCAGCAGCATGGGTCATGCTCCTATGTGCTCTGCTCCTCTGTCCAAGGCTGCTGACCCCAGTAAAACCTCCAGAAGAGAAGACGAATTCTCTTTGATATTCATTTCGGTGCAGAGGCCAATAGCTTAGCTTTAATTGCATTGTGGGTTTTCAACCTCTTAATGGCAGTAAATCATTGTTACCGGAAAACTACTGAACCGCTACTTGACAGCAAAATAATAAACCACCTTTTAAAATCCTACAAAACACTCTGACTGCAACTAAACTTTATGCATGACTACTTTATATAAAATTTGAAATCATATAAAGCTACCTCAGATTATTATCAGCCTGACTTTGAAACTAAGAAAAAAGTGCTGATTTGAAATACTTACTGCTTTAAGTTCCATGTTACCCCCCATTCGAAACTCAATGGTCTTGCCTGTGATGAAAACACCTTCATTTCCACGGACAATAGCACGGCCATCGACCTTTATGTTCAGATCGCTGGTCGCATTGCTGGTAATCTAAGAACATAAACAAAAAAGTGTATTGCAGATCAATGAAAAGGTGTCACTTGTGTTTGTCTGAGTAACTTGAATAACCTTAAAAATATTGCTACATAACTGAATAAAAAAGCTTAATGTACCTTTTGCCATTATGCCTGTGAAGCTTCTGCCCATTTGATATTTTCTACGCTCATGACGGAAAACAAGGATTACTTAACTTTAGAAGGTATGTAAACCAGTTTATTTTTGCGATAAAAATAACAGTACAATTTTATGGGGTACAAAGTTAACAGCAGTGGCCAATATAGGCTCCTGATTATGTAAACTTAGTCCTCTATTTTCATTTCCTCTGTTCTTCCTATATATTTATCGGGTTTGGGATTTTATTTCCTGGAAAATGCTATTTAATCATTAGCCTTACTGAGGAAACATGGAGAAGAGCAACTAAATTCTCTTTGCCCTTATCAGGGTTACTTAATGCTTCCTAAGGCACACTCAACCCTCTGTAAAACCCCTGATACTGCTCTGCTATGTTATTCAAAATAACTATGTGCTGCACTCTACCTATGAAGCCTTTGGGTGATCATATGCAAGAAAGAAATTTTAGCCTGACACTAAATAAGGACATTATAAATGTACACACAGTGACATTTGGGTTTTTTGGTTTTCTGATCAATAAAGCATATTTAATGTACAAACCAAATTTGGACGGTATTGATGTTTATCTCCAAGAGAAGAAAAATTATACAGGGAGTTCTGGTAATTATTTTTGTAAGATTGTACTAGAAACAGAGAGGCTTTTCATAGAAATCTCATCTCTGAAACAGTTAACCATGTGTGAGTGGATAAATGCTTAATAAAAAGACACACAGACCTAGCTGGCATGGTATTCCTGATATTAGACTCATTTAATGATGCCAGTTTTCATTTCTGTTCTAATTTTTAGGGTGATTTAATTTTTCAGAGCTGCATTTTTAGCTATATTTAGGCAAATTTCTAAATAAGCTTGAAAGATCAGATGACTAAACTTTTATTCTACAACTAAGGCAATCCTGTAAGGAGCTTTTACAAAAAGTGGTAGTTACAAGACGTACCCTCTCTGTAGAGGCCTTTTGTACATTCAAGATTTTAACTCCATTTGGCAGGTGAAACTCATGAGTTTCATAGTCTGTGCTGAACAAGGTATTTTGTGTCCGTGGGTCAACAAATTCCATGCCAATATCGCTGGTAATAGAAGTTTTGCCTTCTTCCACACTAAGCTTGGTTGTTCCTTGCTGAAATACAATCTTCAGAAACAAAGTCATGAAGTTAACGATGTTTCAAATATAACATTTATTAATAATATGACTGTAATCCCACAGCGTTGCTCACAGACTTTAAATTCATGATATAACTTACAGGTTGATTATTTCCAGTGATCACCAAATCCTCGTTACGTCTGCCTCCTATGGTGCTTTTATATAATGGATGTATAATGCCCATGTCAGAAACTTGCTTAAAGCGCAACAAGCCACTCTCGTGGAACTCCATACTGTCACAGCCGTTGGGACCGATGCGGATCACTGCCCAGATAACGAGTGTAATCTGAAAGAGAAACACACGCTTTCAAACGTTACTTTGATCAGTTGGGATCTTCCTGCAATAGGTATTGTATTAAGTAGATGTTTTATTTTAAGTAATTATTAATGCTAGTGTTCAAGTGAGCTTTAGGGTGTTTCTGAGTGAGCTTCGGGTGTGAATTCACTTTAGTCTCTTGAATTCCTATTGGAAACATCAGAACGCATTTAATTATGAAAAGCATTTTACATGATTTTTAGACTCATCTGAAATGGTAACTAAAATAGTTTGTATATATATATAATATACATATATTTGAAATTAAATCATGTCCATAATGAAATCTCTTTACTGTTTAAGGTTAACCATGGTGTCATTAGCTAAACAAATTTCCTGATCAAAGTAGCTCAGCTTAGGATATACCCTGAGCTACAAGAAAGCACCTTCACAGGTGGATGTCCAATTATGAAAAATAATTATTTATCAATGATCTAGCAATTAAAAGGTGGTAATTACAACAATGAACGTTTAAAGTGCAGTAGCTGATTTAGTTCTGAATGCTCATGTGCAGCTCTGTTATTACACGTAAAATGTTCCTGGGGCAACAGTTTATCCTGAATGTGTTTGTACTGCACTAATAACACTTCCCCTATTTGCAGTTACTGAGTCTGGGGAATGGAGGGAAACTTGAAAAGTTCCTAATTCTGTGTTGCAAAAATGGTAGGTTCCTTGCTAGGACTGAAATAATCATGACTAATAACTGAAAATATAATGACTGAATTGACAGGATTCTTTCATCTAATCTTGCTCAGACTACAAAAGAATAAAAAAGAAAGTAGAAAAACAAGAAACCTCCTTTGGGACATTTTATATCCTTCCCAGCTTGACTGGAATAAGTTTTATTTCTCTAACAAACTGTCAAAATGAAATAGGTCCTAATGTTGCTTACAGCCCAATTATTATACTCACAATCAGATTGATGACGGCCAGTATAAAAAGAAGAACAATCACACAAATGGCCAAGTTGCCTTTTCTGCCACGTAACCCTGTCTTATGGAGACGATCTTCATCAATTGGAATGTATCCCGCTTTAAAGTTACTGTTGTGCTCCTTATTAACATTCCTGCGTTCCACAGCCTTCTCTCGCATAGACTTCTTCACCGGGCCGTTAGAACTTTGCTGTAACACAAAGCATGGATTAACTGTTATGCGACACGTAAATCCACCAAAGTGACACACATACACGTAAGCGAAAATTAGAAATTTGAATTGAGTGGTGTCATTTATTAGATACTATGTTCAATACTCTATTTCAGCCTGCTACACTGTACTTGGAACACACATTTACGACCACTGCAATCTCTGCTAATGCAATGACTAGAACTAGAGTCCTGATATTTTTAGACACTGTGTGGTTTTAGATCTCATTTTTTTCCTGGTAGATCGGAATTGTTCATGATATTGTTGCAGTAAAAAACCCAAACACCAGCAACAAAACCAAATGAAAACAAAGCAGCTGTAAAAAACTTGATCAAGTTTTTGCCTCTTGGGGACGATACAGTACATAATCTTGAAGGTCATTTACCAATGCGTAGGATTTCAGTTCCCTCCATGCTAACGCAGGATAGACTCTGCGAGTCTACCCAAAAGGAGTGTGGCGGATAGAGTTTTTAACTTAGCACAGCGTCTGCCCTCAACTTCTGTTGCTTGCATGCAGCTTTAAGAAAAACAGTGTAAGACTTCATACCTAGCATGGGGAACTTGGCCAGCCCAGCTTTAATTTAATCATTTGAAGGTACCAGACTGCAAGGGACATCCTGTCAATGTAATAAAGTAACACATAGAGGAAGCTCTTGTAGATATATTCACAGGGAAAATAAAACTTTTATGTATTTTTGTAACTTTGTCCAAAATTTTGTTCCACCTCCCTTAGATGGAACAGGTTGCTATTTAAGGGTTCAGTGCTTCAAAGAAAGGGCCTGATCTTTTTGATGGGTTTAAGTCTGTTCATCTGAAATGAATCCTGAAGCTGCACCTTAAGCTTATTGCACTTGCACATGTCTATACTGATGTAATGGGTAAAAATGTCTTGTTTTTTCTGTCAAAGAAAACATTTGTTGAGAAATATGCTTGACTTGAACATGTTTATGGAGGGCTTTCTTGGTGATGTTCTGGAAGGCACTCTAACCCTGCACACGCTCAGAATTGGCTAGGCAGCGAAACAGAGCACAGGTCTGTGCTCTGGGGAAAAAGAAGCGGAAATCTTGTACAAAAGGACAGTAAGTGCCTTCTGAGCGTAGTGTGTTCTTGAAAGGACATGGTGGTGAGATAAAGCGCCAATGTAGTTTTTCACCTGGTAAGGCAGCACAACAGAAGGAAGCACGAGTAATGGGAGAGCTGGGCTGAAGCGGTGATGGCTCAGAAGCGGTGATGGCTCTAACAAGTGCTGGAACACCCGTCCACTGCTTCCTACCGCACCCGCGACGAGGGTGGTACAGGCCCCTCGGGAATATGGGGCCTCCTACCCGCTGCTGTCACTGGCGCTGACTGAAAGTCCGGGGGAGATGAAGGAGGCTCCCGAAAGACGAGCCCTTGATCAGCTCGGTTCTTTTCCCTCCGGTTGCGCGGCAACGACAGAGTCCCTGTCCCCCTCTCCGACTGGGTGCCAGTGACACCTCTTCTGACAAACTGAGCTTTTACTCGCCTGTGAGACCTCGGATGCTGAGCCCGAATCTGAGCTTCGGTCTTATGTATGCACTGCCGCTGAGCTACCGCACTGGTGCCTACCCGGACGAGACAGCTGACGGCGCAGCCCTATAAATACCACCCGCACTGGCCGGCTGCTTCCCGCCTCATTAATTAACAGCCAGTGCCTACGCGCTAACGCAAGAAAGTTACATTCCTGGGCAGAAATGCCAAAACGCTTTATTTCGAAAACAGAAAGTAGTTTTTCTTTGGCAGAGGTTTCGAGTTTGCGGGCTGGAGACAGCTCAACTCCGCCCGTAACGCGTCCCGCTCTGCCAGCGGCTCTCCCCCACCGAGGAGGCTGCCCTGGCGAGGCAAAGCCCGTCCTTCCCGGACAGCACCGGTCACGGGTCGGAAGCGCCGTCCAAGTGCTGTATCTCC